>CAUYQU010081878.1:0-50311 GCA_963574635.1 Cheracebus regulus
TGACCACATAATTGGAAGTAAATCACTCCTCAGCAATTGCATAGCATTTCACAGGTTTAAATAAAATATTGGTTGGCTGCTTATTTGTTATTTTCATCCCCTATTCCTTCCTGTCTCCATTGTTAAGCACAATTATTGGCAAAAAGGGGTTTTTAATACCCATTTTTAAACTGCATTCTAGCCTGCGCAATAAAACAAGAATCCCATTCTCTCTCCCTCTTTCTCTTCCTCTTTCTTTCTCTCTTTCATTCTTTTTTTTCTTTCTTTTGCTGTTTCTTTTTTTCTCCTTTTCTCTCTTTTTCTAAAAAAAAAAAAAAAAATAGGACCCAGCCAGCAGCCAGCAAGGAAACCAGGACCTCAGTTCTACACACTTAAGGAACTAAATTCTGCCACCAAGAATTAGCTTGAAAGCAATTCTTCTCAGACTCTCCAGAGGAGAACTCAGGCCAGCTGACACTTTGATTTTGCCCTCATGAGACCCTGAGCAGAGAACCCAGTTATGCCATGCAAGACTTCTGACCTACAGAACTGTGGGCTAATAACTGGGTATTGTTTTAAGGTGCTAAATTTGTAGTAATTTGCTACACATCAATAGAACACTAATGAAAATATATTCATATGAATTATTTTATAGTAACTAAATATTATATTTTCACTACAAATGCAAAAAATGGTAAATGTTGATGAAATAACATTCAGCATTTTAAAAGGGAAACAAACGCAAATATATTGTATAATCACCATTTTCTTTAATTTATATGCACAATGGGAAGATTACATGGAAATACATATGGCACCAGCAGTAATATCTAATATCTATATAGTAAAAGGACTGAGCAGTTTAAATGGCTCTCTTGTACTTCTCTGATCAAATTTTTCCAAAATGAAGGCATATTACTTTTGCTAGCAGAAATAAAGTCAACAATACTCTAACAACTACCAAAAACAAAGCATCTGGTTTTGAAGGGTGGCAGAAGTATTTCAGCTAGTTCATCAATAAGATGGAAAAGAACATTTACATGGCATCTTTCTACCAATATTACAAATTAAACTCTGTTATAGAATAAAAATACATAAACACAAGTCAAACACAATGGGACTGTTGTGCCTCTGACCACATCAGGGCTGTCCCAGATGTGACATTAATTCTGAAGCCTGCGCCTGCCCAATTTGGCAGCCAAGCAGCTGCCATGAATGAACTTTGGAAATGCTACAATATTAGCCTTCACTGCTAATCCTGCTAATGCACTCACAATCTCTTTGACAGCCTGCCCATCACATCCCCACTCTCACAGTGAGCAGCCTTTGGAGGTGACTGTGATGAGGGGATTACTGAAAGGACGCCCCAGAGGACAGAGTGGCCCTCTATCCATTGCTTTCTGACTAGTGTTGTAGATAGGCCACATACCACAGAGGGCACTGGACAGAAGCTTGTCTTCCATATCCACCCCTTGGCATACAGGTACCAGAGGGAGAAGGTCACCAACCCAAAAGATGGGGGTTTTCAGAGAGCTATGCCATGCCTCCGGTCTCATCATGGAGAAAGAAAGCAAAGCCACTTGAAGGAAAAATTCACAGGGCAGAGGGCCCTGGATCATTCCTCACTAGCAGAGCTCTCCTCCTCTCTAGAAGCCCTACTTGCTACAGAAAACTGGAAAAAGCTTCTGGCCTCTTGGGAGGAGTCATAGGATGCCCCTCCCACTCCTTTCCCGTTGGCTACCAGGTTCCTCAGGGAGTGGTTGACACTCCATAAAACCTGCATTTACAGCTCTGCCTTCATTAAATTAGCAGGACTGCTTTATTTGCCTTCTAATTTTTCAGGAGTTTTATTTAAAATGTTTCATTCTAAACACAAAGTAAAATGAAAATAAAAGGTGCAGCCTTCACCTAGCATATTATAATTACTTGGAAAAGCAATCTAGTATGTCCTAGAGCAAAGCTGTTGTTCCCATTTCTGAAAACATCCCTTCTGGGCAGCCCCCACGATGCTGGCTGGAGTCAGGGCTACCAGTACATTGTTCTTTTTACTCCAGTTTAAACTCCACGGTTCTCATTCGCAACCTAATGATCAGAAGCATGCTTTTCCCAAGAACACAATTAACCAGTCACCTTCTTTGTTCCCCTCTTTCCCATAAAGTTTCCTCATTTCTGTAACTGGACCAAGGCTGTTCTCCAAAGTCCAGCTTAGCTAGGAACATCTTCTCAAGCTCAGGTGCCACAAAAGCACTGGGAATGCTGAGATAAGCAGAATTGGCTCATGTTCTCAAGGAGCCTGCAGTCTAAGCAGACATTTGTAACACAGCATCAGAAATGTTAAGTCACAGCTTCTGCAAGTACATTGGAGAAGTCCCTGGACCAGACTGAGAAAGTGAGAAAGTTTGAGGCCATATCCTGAAAAAGTCTGGTCTGGGTGACTTACTATATGCTGACTGCCTTCTTCAGCTACATTTCAGTCATCATACTGATCATTAATATAGGGATCCTGGCTAAAGAAGAAAGTCTGAAGGGCAGTTGAAAGTCTAAGCCATGTCCCATCAAGATGGCAACCAGAAACCCATCTGAGGCCTCACTGCCAGCTCTGTCAGCCCTTGACATGCCTAGCTGAGGTGCTCCAACATTTTTCGGGTTCACAAGCTCATATTCCAGTTAGTGAAAGGAACAGAAATGCAGTATAACATCACAAATGCTACGCCGCCCTCTCAAACAAGCCTCATCCTTTTCTGAAGGAAGACAAGCATGAGAGCCCTAGTGTGGGCAGCGGTTGGCCACATATCTGTTTTCTTCCTTCTCCCAAGATGGGCTCCCTCCCAAATGAGACGCCCTGGAAGGCTACCTCGTGAAGCAGGAGGAAGACCACCACTTTGTGCTTGAAGGTCGAGGCTAAGACCTGAGCTTTCATACTTCCTGGGCCAACATCAGAGCACCTGGTAAGGCAAACCTTTCTCAGCCCAGGACCTCTTAGCTGCTCTCTTCCTCACTAGCAAGAGATCAGAGCCCAGCACTCCTCATCCGTCAGGGCAGGGCCTCCCCTCAGTGAATCTCAGTTACAGGGAGGCAGTACAGGATTCTAGGAACCAATGAACTTTGGAGTCTGAAGAATCTAGATTTGAAGGCTGGTTCTAGGATTTACCATCTTTGTCATCCTGTACAAAAATGTACTTCTGAACCTCAGTTTCCTAATCTAAAAAAATGATAATATTTGTGGTTGCAAATCTCTTGGCACAATGTTTCAGATATGGTACGGATTCAACAAATGGTAGCTATATAGAATATCCTCTCCCCAAAAGTCTGCATTCTATAATAAACATCATCTCTTACTAAGGAAGAAAGAAGGAAAGAAGTAAGGAAGGCAGGAAGGCAGGAAGGCAGGCAGGCAGGAAGGCAGGCAGGAAGGAAGGAAGAAAGAAAGAAGGGAGGGAAGGAAGGAAGGGATTTTCATGAGAAAGTGAGGGATTCTAGGCTCTTTGGAGAGCAGGTAAGGGGAGCTCAAGAGAGAGTTGGGCAGTTTGTTCTCAAAGGGTGAAACTCTCACAGGTAGCTCTGAAATCACTCTGCCAGCATTAGTTCTTTCAAGGCGAGACAGTTTTGTTCATGATACAGATGCAGATGCATGCCTCCTAGGCCAGGGGAGAGTGTACCCCCAGGGCCAAAGGAGGCAGAAAGCCAAAGCCAGCTGTGTATCCATCTCTCTTCTATGTGTTTGCGGGGGGAGGGCAGGGGCTGGGAAAGGAAGTGTTCCAAGCACCTCGATGGACCCGGTGTCAGCCAGGGGTAGGCCTAGGACAGTCATTCTATAGTGCAAAATAATAAAACCAACAAACTGAAAAAGACAGAATGGATTTTTCCCCTGGCTTCCTCAGAGGTTACATTAGCAGCTCTGAAGATTCTTTCTTGGTCACTGATATTCAGGCTCCATGCCTTTCTGGCCTATGCACATTGTGTTGCTCAGAATAATTTATGTAGCAGGGAAATAAGTCAATATTAGACACATAAAGAAAACTCTAGTCATTACTTTACATTTTTCCTGCCAGTCAAAAATATGTTTAGCAACAAATTGTGAGATGACATAACAACTACAGCTAAAATACCTAAAATACTTAGTTTTGGCTCACTTCCTAATTTCAAACTCTGAAGATTGTGAATAGAAGACAAAATCTGCAGGGATTTGTGTGTGTGTGTGTGTGTGTGTGTGTGTGTGTGTGTGTGTATCAGTTCTGAGCCACATCTAAGAACCAGTCTGCAGATAGAAGGAGAGTTCCTGCGCATCATAGGAGTGGTACAAGGCTCCTTGTCTCATACAGATGACCTTATGTGAAAATTCCAATTTTAGCACAACAACAGGGTTGGTGTGGCCTAACTACCATTGAGCTCTTTTCCTCTGAAATTAGAAATGAGTGAAATTGCTTTTGTTTCTCTAGAAACAAATATTTATAAATCAAACCTTTATGTTCATTATTTTCAAAATTTTTGTTTTTGTAACTGTTCTTGCTTTGAAAGGAGTTAATTTAGTTTTATTCTTTTTCTGGAACAAGTCAGAATATCTACATACTTTAGCATATTCCTAAACATGAGATTTATTTACTAATTACAGCTATTTTGATCCATGGATGTCTGCCACACAGTTCTCTAAACCACGTGTGAGGCTTTTTTCTGCCTAAAACTTCATAGGTGACACAACTAGCTCCAGGACAACTAAAGAATCAGAGTATTTAGGAAGGAAAAATAAATTTGGTTCTAACTAATAACAAAAATGGAGAACAATCCTGGAAACGAAGTCTAAAAACTTTTTTAAACCTATCTCACACAGTTTTTTCTTTTTTAATTCTCTTTACTCTAAGACATTTTTGAAACAAAAAGCAGCTGAAAAACTGGTAGTGTTTGCAGATTATTTTAAAGAATAAATAAAAAGAGGTAAACAGTCCTTAGCAATGTTATCTATGTTTATGGCACAAATCAAAATTTTCTCAGGCAGAAACTGTAGAAGTCAGAAAAGATAGGTGTTTTTATTCTCATTCACAGGTAAGAATTAAGGTCCAGAGCTGCTACAGGATTTGACTAAGATGACGGAAGAAAACTC
Source organism: Cheracebus regulus (assembly GCA_963574635.1). Classification (NCBI taxonomy): domain Eukaryota; kingdom Metazoa; phylum Chordata; class Mammalia; order Primates; family Pitheciidae; genus Cheracebus; species Cheracebus regulus. The sequence goes on from CAUYQU010081878.1 coordinate 5,078, forward strand.
AGCAATAAAATCTGTACTGAGACCAAGGTTCCCTGCTTCCTAGTTCTGTTTATCCAGGCTATCTACTTAAGTCTGTCCAGACTTACTGAAATAAACTTTATGTCATAACAATATATATCTGGAAAAAATAGGGACCGCTCCTCTCATTTTTTATAATGCCCACACTTGGTCCATAATCTGGCACAATACAATAATCAATAAAAATATTAACCAAATAAAAGCTTTTGCTAATTATTTCTACTCCTGAACAAAACAACACTAATAAATCTATAAGCACAATTTTAGAAGAGAAAAAAAATTCTATCCCCTTAGGAAGTATTTTTACACTGAAGAAAACTAACTTAATATTTCAGGAAAGTGTAGATTCCTGAAATTCCAGTACCAAAAATTTAATGAGGCTTACAGTTTTATGGACAAATTTATGTTAAAAACTGTGATCTAAAAATCACACAAAGGAGTAGGGTATAAAAGAAAACCATACCACTCGATTCATTAGACTTTCTCTTTTCATAAACAAAATTATGCAAGACTCAACTTTACTGTGTCAAAACTCAACAGATTGCAGCTAATCTGAAAATATCAATTGCTCTTTTTTATCCACAGGGAACTAAAATACCAACATTTGAGATAGATAAAGGTTTTATAATTTTATAATAAGACCATTCCAGGGCATTTTATGTCAACATATAAAAGGATGATTGTGCATTGTGAAATTTAAAATATCCCAATACAATAGAGTGGAAACCCGGGATCCTCTTAGAATAATAGGAACATCTTAGATCATCCTATCGCCAGGAGGTAAGAATTTGTGGGGAAATCTATCAAACACTTAGTGTATATTTCTGTAAGGCCAATAATTCTTCACTTATGCAATTAGATAGACACTCATAAAGCCACAGGTTACCACTTAGCAAAGACTGAGTAGGGAGCCTAGACTTCCATCTTTTTCCAGCTTAACAGGGCACCCCTCCCTGCCCCAGCCAAGTGGTACCTGAGAAGACTGAGTGGACAAACTTTGACCATCGCCCAGGGATAACAAGCCTTTTCACCTACCCCTAGTAGAAGCCACATGAGGATGAGTAAAAAAGCACCTCTTACCCCTCCCAGCATGGGAGGTAACCCCAAAGACCTGGAGGGGAGCCTAGACCTTCACCCTCTCATGTAGAAAAGCAGTACTTCCTTCATCCCCAACGAACACAGTGTCAGAGAAGATCTGTTAGACAGATTTAAGTAAAACCCAGTCTCATAACATAATACCCAAAATTCCAAGGATATGATGGAAAATCAGGTCATATAAAGAGCAAGGAAAATCTTAACTTGAAAGAGAAAAGATAATCAACAGACACCAACATCAAAATGACACAGATGATGGAATTATTGACACAAATTTTAAAGCAGTCAACGTAAAAATCCTTCAATTAGCAATTACAAACACCAGAAACAAGTTAAAAATAAAAGGTCTCAATAAGGAAACCAAATATATAAAGAAGAATCACATGGAAATTTAGAATTTAAAAAATACAATAATTGAAATTTTCTAAAAAGCCCAATAGATAGGCTCAACAACAGAATAGAGTAGACAGGGGGAAGAACCAGTGAACCAGATGATAGAACAATGAAAATTACCCAATATGAAAAACAGAGGGAAAATAGACTGAAAAAAGTGAACAGAGCCTCAGGTACCTGTGGGAAAATAACATTCTAATATTTGTCTCATTGGAGTCTAAGAAGTAGAGGAGAAAGTGAAGCTGAAAAAGCATTAGAAGAAATAATGGCTGGAAATTTTTCAAATATGGAAAAAGGTATAAACCTACAGATTTAAGAATGTGAGAACACCCTGAAGAGGATAAACTGAGGGAAAATCTATACCAAGAACCATCATACTCAAACTTCTGAAAATTGAAGAATTAGAGACAAAGAAAGTAATCTGAAAGCAGCATTGGAGGACAGGCATGGTGGCTCATGTCTGTAATCCCAGCACTTTGGGAGGCCAAGGTGGGTGGATCACCTGAGATCAGGGGTTCAAGATCAGCCTGGCCAACATGGTAAAACCAGGTTTCTACTAAAAATTCAAAAATTAGCTGGGCATGATGGTGGGTGCCTGTAATCTCAGCCACAAGGGAGACTGAGGCAGAATCGCTTGAACCTGGGAGGCAGAGGTTGCAGTGAGCTGAGATTGCACCATTGCACTCCAGCCTGGGTGACAAGAACCAAACTCTGTCAAAGAGAGAAAGGAAGGGAAGGGAAGGGACGAGAAGGAAAGGGAAGGGAGGGGACGGCAGAAGAGGGCAGGGGAGGGAAGGGGAGGGAAGGGGAGAGAGAAGAAAGGAAGCAAGGGAGGGAGGGAGGGAGGAAGGGAGGGAGGGAAGGAGCTTTGGAAAAATTAAGCCTTATGTATAGAAGAAAAACAATTCATATGACAGTGGATATCTGATCAGCAACCATGGAAGCCAGAAGGAAGTAGTAACATTTTTCAAGTGCTGAAAGAAAGTAACTATCAACCCAGAATTCTTGGTGAAATTAAACTTCAAGAATGAAGGAGCAATAAAGACATACTCAGATGAAGGAAAACTAAAAGGATTTGTCACCAGCATACCTACCCTAAAAGAATGGCTAAAGAAGAAAAGTTCTCAAAACAGAAAATAATAAAAGAAGGAAACCTGGAACATTAGGAAGAAAAAAGGAACAATGGAAAAACCAAAAACATGGCAAAATACAATAAACTTTACCTGTCCTTTTGAGTTCTCTAAATTACATGTGATGGCCAAAGCAAAAACTTAGTATTGTGTAATATGGATCTCAATGTATGTAGAAAAAATATTTAAGGTCATTATGTCATAAACTGGGAGGATAAAGGAGCTCAAAGGGATGTCAGGGTTTCACACTTTCCTCAAACTGTTAAAATGTTCTAACTAGTGAAATAGTTCCATATTTCTATTGTAGTGGTGGTTACAGGAATTTACAAGTGATAAAATAGCATAACACTACGCACACTCATTGTGTCAATATCAACTTTCTGGTTATGATATTGTACTATCATTATGTGAGATGTATCATTATGTATTGTACTATCATTATGTGAGATTATCATTATGTGTACTTCACTGGGAAAAACTGAGTGAAGTGTGTAAGCAACTACTCTGTACTATCTGTAATTTTCTGTAAATCTATAATTATTTCAAAATAAAAAACATCTTTAAAACAGAAAACTGTTCTAGATTAAAAGGCATGAAAGACTAATGCAATGTAAAAAGTTTTACTGGTTTCTGATTTCTAAAAATACAAGAGGTTAGAAAATTTGGAGAAACAAATATAGATGGAGCATTTGATCATGAGATGATATAAAACTACAGTTAATTTTCTTTAGTGTTATATTAATGTGGTTATGTAGGGTAATGTCTTTATTTCTAAGAGATATGTGCTGAAATACTTAGGGATGAAATATAATGAAGTCTGGAACTGATTTTCAAATGATTCAGAGAGAAAGATAAAGAGGGAAACAAATAGAATAAAACATGGCCAATTATAAACTCTATAATTATAAACTCTAAAATGTTTATAATTTTAGAGTTATAAAACTCTAACTCTAAAAGATTATCTATTAATAGATAATCTTTTAGATAATCTGAAAGATAATCTTTAAATCTAAAGATAATCTTTAAATCTAAAGATATCTATGAGGATAATCTGAGGGTGTACTTTGTACTATTCTTTCCATTATTCTGTATGTTTGCAAATTTTTGTTTTTAGAAAAGTTGGAAGGATAGATTGATGGACAAATGTGTGCTAAAGCAAGTAGAGTAAAAAATCAGTTGTGAAATATAGGTGGTAGGTAATTGGCTGAAACATTTTCAACTATGGAAGAAAGGCATAAACCTATAGATTTAAGAATCTGATAAAACCCCAAGGAGGATAATCTCAAAGAAATCCATTCTATGGGTGCTCACTATAAAATTTTTTCAATTTTTCTATATGTTCAAAAATGTTCAAATTAAAACATTCGGGGATAAAGCTGAAGGAATGTATTACAACTCAATGCTTTCCTCAACACTTCCAATCCTCCTTGGCCCAATTAAATACACTCTTATGACAATTAAAATAAAAGTTATCCTTTGCTAGAAGCAAAAGCTTGCCCGGCTTTCTGGCTGGAGAGGCCCTAGCAATGTCTCACACTTTTCCCACAGAGGTAAAGCCCCAGCCCCTGCCACTGTCCCAACTGCCACACTGAGTCCCCAAGAGTATTGCTGACTGTCACAGAGAGATAAACATAGCATGGTCAGGATGAACTCAAGGATAAGCTGGTCTTCCCTGCAGCCACCTAAAATCCAAAGGTGAGGAGCCAAGGCCCAGGAGTGGTGAGAAGGATGGTGAGGGTAAAGAGCTTAGCAAATTTTGGTGCACATGTAAACTGGGATCTTGGTCAGGTGTGACTGAAGTTGCCTTATTTATTATATTATTAAGAAGATAAGTGTTGTTACTGATTGAGACTTTAAGCTAAGTAAACATATTAAACACTTAAGAGTAACCACTAAAGAAATTAAGCAAAAGCTTATCATTTTCATCAGAGAAAGTCAGAAAAGGGGCAGCAAAACAGTTGGACAACTAGAAACATAAAGTGAGATGGTAAAAGATAACAGCAACATATACATCACAATAAATGTAAGTAGCTTAGTTATACATGTATATGTGTGTACATATATATGGTTTGTGTATATCTGTATATATAATTTATATATCTTTGCTAGAACTACAATAAGAAAATGACATTTCCACCATCATGGCAAGAGTTTTTAATATATACAAGTGTCAGGAATTAACAAGGAAAGGAATCAAGACATTGAAAAAAAATATAGAAGATACGAACATTATTATTAAAAATGTGGATCTTATGGATACATAGATCCCTCTGTTAATAATAACTCTTCTAGTTTTTCCACCCATCTTAGAGTGTCCCTGCTCAAATATTTCAGTGTTGAGAGATCTCTCAATAAGGCCATAGAGATTTTCCTGATGGCAACAGCATGACACATGCTTTGGTTCTTGCCCTACCTTATACAAACAGGGAAATGCTATGTGTATTGTGAGATACTCAGGCAATTCTGAGCTCTGACTGCACAAAGACATTCAGTTCTGGACCCAGGTTAGTAAGAAGTAGACCAAACCCCCAAGCAAATTTCAATATTTAAGGCAAGACCCAAATTCTCTGGAAGTTCATTTCCCCTCCTCTGGTTGTCTAGAAGGTAGAGTTTAGCCATTCCTGTGCCACCTCCACTGGCTTTCTTCCATGCCCCCTACAAAGTTTCTCATCTCATGCAACTGTCTACCTACAGGCTCCAAGTAGTACCCACTCCTGCAAATGATAGAAAGAAATCCATCCCTTCCCTTGTCATGACAAAAACTCCTTATCTTATCTCACTAGCAAAAAAAGTTCAAACCAAACATTTAAAATGTATTAATTATGCTTTATACATCCCCAGAGACAGCTGCGCTGATGAGAGCCAGCTCAATGTTTGGAAAAGGGAAACAAAAACTTGCAACTCATTCATCCTTCCATTCCGTTTTTAGGGTTTAGTCCTTTCATATTCTAATCTCTGGAGCTGGAACTAGCATTGGTCAGGAAAAATGACCATGATATGGTAGCAAATTGCCAGGATTGGGGTGACTGAGTGAGAGGAGTATTCCTGCAGAAGTCCACAGAAAGAACATTGTGTGGCCACTTTGTCTTTAGGCTAGGATGCTCTAACACAAGTCAAAGAAAACAAAAGGGTAAGGCATGGTGCCTCATGCCTGTAATCCCAGCATTTTGGGAGGCCAAGGTGGGAGGATCACTTGAGCTCAGGAGTTCAAGACCAGTCTAAGCAATATAGAAAGAGCTTATCTCTACACACACACACACACACACACACACACACACACACGAAAATAGAAAAAATTAGCTGTATGTGGTGGCACATGCCTGTAGCCTTCATACTCAGGAGGCTGAGGTAGGAGGATTGCTTGAGCCCAGGAGGTTGAAGGCGCAATGAGCCCTGATCATACCACTGCACTCCAGCCTAGGCAACTGAGGGAGACCTTGTTTCAATCAATCAATCATAAGAAAGCACAAATCCACAAGAGGTCTTTCACTCTGCAGGCGTGTGTTTAAGCACTTGCCTATCTATGCAGTCACACTTGCCACATACATAGGCTCCTTCCCCAGCTCCACACCTCAGTTGCCACAGGTTGTTAACTCCCTGGGTTCCACAAACACATGGTGAGTAGGGCTCTGACACAGGGCCATGACACATCTTCCCAACCAAACATAATAATTCGTAAACGGATTAATCCATCGGTCCCCAAGTCATTGAAAAAGGCTTTTTGCCAGACGTTTCAAGAAAGCCACCAGTTCAGTGATCTTCCTCTCTCGTTCCATTTCAGGATTCCTCTGTTATAAAAAAGATGGGGGGTGTCCCTCCTGGGAATACAGCAGGTTGGGAGGCAGGCTACTTCAAATGCTGAGAAGCACTTCTAACCATCATCACCTTCATCATCATCATTTACAAGGCCTTAATACATGCCAAAGTTGTTCTACAACACATTAGGACAGTTTCTGGCTCAAGCAGTGAATACGTTATTGGCAAAATGTGTATGACTTTTACCTCTACATGAAGTGAATGAGGTAGGTAGGAAGAGCCCTACCTCCGTTACAGGAATAAAACTGAGGCTCAGAGAAGCACAGGGACTTCCCCAAAACTTGTGCTTGTCAGAAAAAGCTAGAGCTAGGTCTTCTGACCCCTCCCCTCAATGAAAGCACAGCTTCGCATTCTTCCTCTGCCACTCACTGACATGAAATTTGACCCCAGCATCTCATGTCCGTAGTGAATTTTTCATCTGAAACATATGCCAACTGGACCCAGCCACCAACTGGGCTCTACAGACGGCCCAAAAAGTCGGGATGAAAGGGTAGGGTGGGAGACCAAGCCGTTCCCCCGGGCTGAAGACCGACATCTCTACCTCTGAGAAGCTGACCTAGGATAGGGACCGCCGCCCCACCCTCGCCGGCTCAGATCCAAGGGGCCTCCGTCGGAAGGCGGCGCTGGACTGGGCACTCCAAGTCAAGGGCTCTAGCCCGCATTAGCCCAGCGCCACCCTCTTCCTCGTCTGCATTTCCTGCGCACACGTACGCCAACGGCTGCAGGCGCCCGCAGGGCCAGTATGCCCCTGAACTTGTGATCCCGGAAAGCTAAACAGAGAACTCCCTAACGATTTCCACAAACCGCCGCTAGGTTCCGGACTCCAGCACCAGCAGCACAGGCCGGTGAGTTCCTTTGCGCCTGCGCGTGGTGCATGCGTAGTGGGCGGGGAGGGCGGGGCCACAATGGGCGGAGAAGTGGGTGGGGCGAGTACGCCGAGGCTGCTGCTGTCCTGAAATGCTGCGGGCAGGAAGACCACTCTAAACCTCGGATTCAGGAAAAGGACGCTGCAGGGGACCGCCCTTTCCTCACGACAGCTGCCAAAGCTTCGGGTCTGCAGATCCTGTCGGTGGGGACGAACAGATTTGTGGCGCCTCCATGGGCATTCTCAGGGCCAAGCGGGACCGAGGTGTAGCTATATTAGCCCTAGGCGAGCCCCATCTGTGACGTCATGAAGTTAGGTAATGGATGCCTCCTGAGACCTCATTCAGGCCCGAGGCCTCTATGACGTCACGGTGTCTGCGGGAGGGAACCGTGACGTCACAGAAGCTTAGCGCTCGGAGTGGTGGGACAGGATGCCCTTGAACCGGCTCTGGGGACACCAAGATTCTAGGGGCTTTAGAATATCCGACCCTCGGGTTCTTGGAGCTGAAATGACATCAGGGAGCCCCAGAGCATACCGTTGCGTCCCTCCCCCTAATGTGAGCAACAAATGCCACGGCAAGAAAGTACGCGGAAAAACATGCTTTTAGTGGGTCCCTAATCCCTCACTACACTCTGGAAAAAGGAGGTAAAACCTGAAACACTCTCTCCTAGGAAAAAGCCCCTTCAGGCTGTTCCTTTCCCAGGGCGCACCTGATATCTTCCCGGAGACAGCATCTGGCAGCTCCGCGCTGTGCCCAGGGTCTCCGGCACCTTCCACCCACCCCGCCCAATAGGCTGTCTTAGGCCAGATAGCTTTTCCACCCGTACGCAAAAACCACAGGCCTAGCAGCTTTGAGACGGGCCCCAGCTGAACGCCACCTGGCCAGCACCATGGGCCTCTTTCGCTCCTGAAAAACGGCCCCAGCAACGCTGAGCACCGGGAACAGTCACGGGACAAACGAAGCTAATTGTGGTGGGGAGTCCGGAGAGGGGACAGGAGCTGGGACTTTTTAGAGATGTATTGGGAAAAAATTGGTGCAGGCAAGAAAAGCCACCCAGCATTTCTGGCCTTCTCAGTTGCACATTTTTGTGCAACCCACAGTGAGTACGAGCAGGAAACTGGGACACTAGTTTCCAACCACATCAACCAATCACATCGCCTGGGAATTGTAGCCTGGAAGGGGTCTGATGGCCCAGAGGCCCGGCCGGCCTTTCCACCTGCAGTTGCTGTTTCTGCACAGTCTACGAATCACTAGAGCAAGCTGCAGTGAGAAGTGATCTGAGTCCACCAGGATAACAGCAAACATCAGTAAAGCAACTAGAGGCATTCTGAGAGGACCAGGGAGTTGTCACGCAGCACCCTATCCCACCATCCATGTCCCACCCCCAATGTAAAACTCTGCACTGGAAATCTGTTATTTTGATGATACACACTTAATACTGACATTCAGTTGCAGACCTTGGACTGGGAGGGGTTTCACAGTGTTGGAGGAGGTGTGACCCAAAAAGGATTGACATGGCTGGCAAACCTCCCCATTTCACAGCATTTATAATGTCCTGAGGCCCGGGAACTGCAGAAGCATGGTGTTCCGCGGGTGGAAGGATGCGTTCCGGGAGGTGGAGGGATGTCAGGAGCTAGGGAAGAGCAGCCACAGACAATTCCAAAGACAGAATCCCAGAAAGAGCCAAGGGTCTAGAAAGGGCGCCGTGTGTGTGTGTGTGTGTGTGTGTGTGTGTGTGTGTGTGTGTGTGTGTGTACACCCATGCACTCCGGTTGTTTGGAGCAACCACAGCTCCCAGACTCGTGGGGCTTCATAAAGGAACCAACGAGGCCTCTGCAGTTGGCTCTAGTACAAGCTATGGTCAGGCACAAACCACACCACAACCTGCGTGCGCTGCTTGAGCCCAGACCGTCGACACTACCCCAAACCTAAACCTACTGGCTAACCCCACTTCCATGCACTCAGAGGCCCCAGTTCTCGGGAATAGGGGCATCATCGTGGGCCACGGACGACCTTGTGGGCTCCTGTGGAAGGATTGGGATAGTGCCCAACTAATGAAGATCTCTCAGACCTGGCCAGAGCCAGCAGCTCCCTGCCCCTCACCCGCAGTGGCCACTGGGGCCAGTCAAGGTTTTGGGACCAAACACGTAGATGCGTGGCGGTTTCGCGAGGTTGCGGGCAAGATCCCTTGAAGTGCCCCAAGTCCTGGGCCGCCCCTCCAGGCCTGGCCAGCAGGGGGCAGCGCGGTTCTGAGCTCGGAGGGCAGGGCTCGTCCTAGCCTGCCGTGCCAGGCTCCAGTGCCCAATTGAGTTCCCGGGCCTCGACGTTCTAGCCTGCCCAGGACCCGGGAGCGTTCCCGGAGGAGGTGGGAATGGGGCAGTGAAAGGCAGGAGCTTACTCCTGCATCCCCTGCCGCTTTCTCAGCCAGCAGGGCCCAGTTCGAGGCCGGGATTTTTGGTCCCTGCCGCAGAGAAGCTTAGTCCAGTCGTCGTCCGCTGCCGCCGCACTCCAGGCGCTGAAGCTGGAGAGGCCACCCTGCGCTTGGGAAAGGCCGCGGGCGCCACCACCTGCGCGGTCTCGCGGTCAGGGCGCTGGAGCTGGGGGAGCCCCGCCTCGCCTCAAGCAGGAGAGCCCCGGCGGCCCGACTTCTAAATGTGGGAAAACTAGACACCCCAGGGAAGGTTCAGCTTATGGAGGGCAGACTCGAATTTCTCCTCCTAAGCGTCCCGGGCCTCCCAGGGCTCCCGCCCCCGCCATTCCTGACAAGGCTTTACATTTGTAGGGAATCTTCGTGGGTGTAGAGCCGCGATCCTAGGAGGGGACAAATCCCAAGCTGAGAATTGTGTCTGAGGGATCCTAAGGGAGGGAGTGATTTTGGTTTGGGGTTCCGGGGAGGCAGCAGTGATTGCGTATTTGCAGCCGAGTGCTGGGACCCGGGGAATGGGAAACAATACAGCTCTGAGGCTCTGTGAGGCTAGTTCTTTCCCACCCCAAAGCCAGAGGCCAGGAGGGAGGCCTTCGGTTAGGATGGGAAACGACATTCTTTTCTCTTCTTGCACCCTAAGCGACCGCAGTACCCAGAGACGCTGGGATTCTCACGGCCGGTGTTCTGCTTTCAGGCTTAGGTTCTCAGCCCTTTAGAGGTGAGGAGTGGGAAGGCTGAGACCCTATCCGGAGGTGGAGGAGAAAAGTAAGAAAATACGTGGTGGGGCAAAGGCAGACCTACCCGGGAGAGAGGGCGTTTCTCCACCCATTTCAGCCCTGTCCTCCTAATAAGCCAGGGTGGAAGGAGCGGGACACACTGGCGTCCTGCAGAGAAACCGGGTCCTCTCAAAGAGAGGACCCACCCGTTTCCGGCGTTTAGGAGGGAAATTACCCATCCTGCAATGCCTGTAAAATAACCGTTTATTTAATAGTTAAAAAAAAAAAAACTCCAGTGATAAATGTCCGTTACCGATGGTCAGCATAAAGTGCCAATCGCAAATATGACGCCCGGCTCCTGGCTGGCTGCTCCCTCGCCGGAGGTCCTGGCGAGGCCCCCAGGCCGGAGGTCCTCGCCCCTCTGTCTGAGTCCGGGAGCCCACGGCCTCCGGTTGAGCCGCAAGAGCTGGGAGGGGGCGCTCCTGGCCCCGCGGTTCCGGGGCAGACCGCCGAAGCAGATGCCGGGATTACACTTTTGCAGCCTCCGGGGGTGGGGGCAGGGGCGGGAGGAGGAGGGGGGAGGTGCCAGTGCGAAGGACTTCGTTGCTTCTCCCTTCTCCCCTCACTCTCCGCAGTCAGAGTTACAAGCTTATATGGTCAAAGACAAAAATAAAAATGAAAACGTATAAAATAACAATAGAAAAAGTAATACTTCTGGGAGAGGCGCCGCTGCAGCTCCACGGAGCTTTCCTTTTTTTAATGCAGTTTCCCTTCCGCCACGTGAGTAGTGAGTACCGCCTTTTGGCCAAGAGTTTAGCCGCGTCCTAGGGGAGCAGCCAGGTCGGTCTGGGTCTAGGCCCCGGGCGGGGCCTGAAGTACCGCGTGCGCCAGGGACCCAGGGGACAATGTTGGAGAGGTGGAAGGTCCCGAACGAGCGCCTCTCCCGCTGCCCGCCAGTCAGGCTTCTGGTCCCTCTGGAGGAGACGGCCGCTGGGCCCAGGGTCCTTGTGACCCACAGGCTCTATTTAGCATTTGATCTTGGAGGTTTTGAGCTCCTTCACCTGTGAGTGTAGCGTCTTGTGGACAGCGAGAGTCCTGGACTGGCAGAATCCTTTCCCACACTCTTGACACTTGAAGGGCTTCTCTTTGGAGTGAATATATCTGAGGGCAGAAACAGAGTTCATCCTTGCAAAATGATGCAATATTATAAACAATTGCCCAAGATCCCCTCCCACTGCTATGGGGCACTTGCCCTCAAAGGAAAAGGGCATTGTCAGGCACCAAGTGTGGACGGGACAAAATGTTGATTGAGGATGGAGTGGGGAGGAGAAGGAGATGTTTTAGCAAAGTCTGATCCTTACACGGGTTCAGTTACCTGCCTTCCTGGTGGGCAGGAGGGGTAAGTTTGGCCTCCTTATAAGGCCTGGGTCAAGACTGAAGACGAGTTAAGGGAGCTCGAGTCGGACAATTTGCTTGACCTGCACTATCCAATGGTGATAAGCACACACTAGCATGTGTGCTTATTAAATACTTATTAAATTACTTAAAATTAAATAAAACTAGTTTCTCAGGTGCACTATTACATTTCAAATACTTAACTGTCACATGTGTCACATGTCACATTTCCTTCACCGCAAAACCTTCTATTGGACAGTCCTGAGGATGGAGGAAGTGGGGCGGAGGAAGCTATGTGCTTGTCTGGAACTCACGGAGACCTCACTTAATCTTGGGTTCTATTTATTCCCACATTTCCTGAACTCATGCTCCAAAACCTATCCCTGGGTCTCCTAGGCTTTCCTTCTTGATTTTAAAGAATTTCCTGAACCTCCAGAGGCTTGGAGCCAGTAGGAGGTCTCAAGAATCTCGTTAGGGAGGAAGATGGTGAGGCCAGAGGCAGAGAGCTCTCTCTTGGGCCACCCGCATTGCCGCACCTGTGGTCCCGCAGGTGGTCTTGCCTCCGGAAGGCTTTGTGGCAGATGTCACAGGTGTAGGGCCGCTCGTCGGTGTGCGTCCGCTCATGGATAAGTAGGTTGTAGGACTTGGTGAAGTGGCGGCCGCAGAACTTGCAGACGAACTCCTTCTTGGTCTTGGAAGGCAGACGTCCCCTTGTGGGTTTCTTTTCTGGAGACAGCTTGGTCACATCGAGGAGGGCGCCTAGCGCACCCGCAGGGGAGCCTGGGCCCTCCCCGCGGCCAAGCTTGGCCGGATCTTCTTGCGTTGCAGCCATGGCCAGATTGGCGAAATCAAAGCGTGGCTTGGTCTTGAGTGCTGGAACGCTGCTTCCAGCGGTGATCTCGGGCTTGGGTTGAATAACATGAGGGAACCAGGGAAAGGCGGGCAACTGGAAGCGCGCATCCACCAAACTGGACACGGTGCCTGGCACTTTGGAGAAAGAAGAGCGCGGCAAGTGCATGGCCGGGTAGCCCAGCGTCCACTGATGCAGGTGCACAGCATGCAACGCACTGAAACCATACAGGTTGGGCAGATGGTCCGAGGGTACTGTGGGGAGGCCGTTCACTGCCTGAAGGAAGGAGTAGTTGGTGAGCTGCAGGGAAGGGTGGATGGGCACTGGCGCCGGCAAGGTTTTGCTGCCCATTTTGGTTAGTTGCTGCTCAATCTGGATCTGCAAAGAAAAGAAGGCAAGGGCATGGGGAGAAATAAAGAAGTTCAGGGTGGGTCGCCTTCCTCCTGAATTCCAGCCCAGCCACACCCTCTCCTCACAACCAGCCCAAGAGCTGAGAGTCTAAGACCCCACTCTCAAAACCCACTGGGAGTCTAAGACCCCACCCTCACAGAGGGTGGGAATGTAAGATGCAGGGGAGCCCTCTTTTCAGGACCCTCACTGGTCTGACGGCTTTCTCCAAATGGCCTCTGGCAGTCACACAACTTGACGGAGAGAAGGGCCTACTGTATACTGTAACAAGACACTGAGAAAGGCACAGGCACAGGGAAATTGGCCAGTCCTGTACAAACTGACAGCCAGGTAAGCCTGAGTCAACACAGAATCACAATCTCCTGCAAAGATAACAGGAGCTGGGGAACACATTTACACGTTTATTTGCAGATAAACACAGAAATGCACACGTAGATTCACACATTTTGAGGCAAAATTGACAAGGTGCAAAGACTGGTACAACCAGTGTTTTATAGCACAAAACTGGCTTTAAAACACACACACACACACACACACACACACACAATCACATTGCACCCATCAAGAGCCTCACAAACAACACACATACGCATGCACACAAATACATGCACCTCCTGGCTCCCATTTGTTAAGATCTTCTGGCTGACCTTCGATTTGGCTTCCAGAAGCCCTGTCATCTTTTTCCTTAAATCTCTCAGCTTTGACTTTAAATCTGCTTCCCTACCTTAATATAAGTGAAACCTGTTGGCCCACTCTCTCTGCAGCTGCTTGCAGATTGACTCCCTGCCCTGCCTTAGCCCTTGGGGACCACTTTGCTTTCAAGGAGGGTCCTGATACTCATTGTGCAGTCACAAACAAGGGGGCTTTAGTGTCCTGTCTCCCCTAAAGAAAAGGAGAGCTGGATCTTTGGGTTGTCAGCATGTTCTTACGTGTGGTGAGCCGTGGGCAGGTGGCTATGCCTATGGGAAAGAGCAAGAGCCAGGCCTCCATTCTTGTGGTCTTATGTACCTCCAACTGCAAGGTCAGGGAGCTTGAGCAGGGCCAGAGGAAAGCCACACTGAAGTGAACAGGGACTGGCATCTCCAGACCTCCTTGACCATGATCTCCAGCCTCTACGGAATCATCTGTGCTCTGCAAAAAGGCCTTTCATCTCTACCCTCCCAGACACGCCTAACTCAGATGTGTCCAATGGAGGAAAGAACAGGGTGAGCAAAGTCTAAATTGTCAGGGATCCTTGGGAAGCCCAAGCACTGAGCTCCTGGCTCTTAGTTTGAGGCTCCTTAAGAAGTCATTGTCACCACAGGGTCCTTGGGACTCCCTTCTCTTGCCCAGCCTCAGTCCCCTGCTGTTGACTTCTTCCTTTACCTTTCACAACTCTTCCCTTTCTAGGTCCTTTGCTCTAACATGGAGTAATTCCCCTTCCCTGGGATGCACTGGCCTCTGCTCTGCTCTCTAGTTCAGTGTGTCTCCTCTCCCTAGGTTGAGCTGACCCTCAGCCCAGGGCAAGGCCCAGCCATAGACTCCTCTGCCTTTCGCTGCAGTGAGGCTTTCAAAGCCTGGCTCTGTCCAAAGATATGCAGTGCCTTTTCCCAGGAGGAATGAGGAAATGTTGACCCAGGAAACCTTCTCTCCTGGAAGCTGGCAAGGGGGGCATTGGCTGTGTGGTGGGACCTAAGGAAAGAGGGCTTCCTGGGAATAGGGTGTAAAAACACCATGAGCTGGCAGCGATTTGCCTGCGCAGTTTAAATTGGCACTCGGATAAAAACTGCTGCAATTAACTCAGCCTCAGGGCGAGAGAAGGCTGAGCGATCTTGCCTCTGAAGCAGAGCGATCTGGCCTCTGAAGCAGAGCGCTGGCCCCGCCGGCAGCCCATGGCTTCAGCAACGGTCATCTCTATTGCCCCAAGCCCAGGTCGTGCCCGGGACAAACTGAGACTATCCCAGATCTTGGACACAAAAAGAAGTAAAATTCAAATCGGGCCAGAGAAGAAGTTGGGACCCTTTTGGGTTGGGGAAGGGAAAGGAGGAGAAGGCTTGCTAATTCAAAGGTCAGCCTGGACTTAGGCGAGACGACCGCTCTTTGAATTGCTGTCATCTCTTCTTCCCTTCCAGGCGCTGGAAATCAGATCCTTATCTCCAGGTCCCCGGGCCAGCTGGGCGCTGGGGAGGCTTCCTCCTGCTCCTCTCTGTGCTTGGCCTATCCAAGGCCAAGCCAGCGGATGTGGCTGTGAGACTCTGGGCTGCACAGGGGCCCGAACCTGCTCCGTGCCTGGGTGGGAGAAACCACCAACCTCGCTAGGTCTTTCCTCGCCTTCTTCCTAGGAGCTGAGACCGGAGCAGCCTTGGGCGCCACAGTGGGTGCTGGGAAGGGGGAATGCTTGCAGCTACAATGGTTCCTGGGAGCCAACCTTTCCGGGCTATCTGCCCGATCTTGTTTTCCTCAACACTACATTTATTTTCTTCCGCGGCCCAGCCCGTTCCTTGTTTTCTGAAGCATTCTGAAGCCAGAGCTCCCCAGTCTCCCGCCAACTACTTTCCCGGGACGAAATTCGTTCGAAACGTGGCTCTTTACACTAATATCAAGATTTGGCCGAAAGCACGATCCGGTTTCAGCAGGTCAGCTACGAGAAAAACTCAGTCTCACCCTAGCCTCTCCAGCCAGAAAGGATGAGCGAACTCCCGGCCCCTCCTGCTCTGGTTTCCCAGACCCTGGAACCCCAGGGCGAATGCTTTCGATCTTTAAACACAAGATGGAAAACCCTTCCCCAGGCCAGGCACCCATTCTTCAAACATCTCGGGCCTTGGAACCTGGGAGGAAAGAGTAAGGGGACCCGACCATGCACAGCAGACGCAATTCACGCTCCGAATCCCGGGTCTCTGGGCAGTGCGGGCACTCGCGTCCCTCGCGCGGTGGATCGCCAATCCCGGGTCTGCTGCCAGTCCTATACCAGGCATTAATGAAGTGTGCAGTCTATTAAAGTGGTTTATTCGGGGCTAATTGAGCGTGAGCAAGTTAACTGCTTGCATTAATGAGGACGGGAGCGAACTCCACGAGCTTGTGCCTGGGGGAGCCCAGCAGCAACCCAAGAAAATCAGCCTTGACATGGAATCTCCAATAAGTGGTGACAGGCGTCCGGACCTCCAGGAAGAGGACTGCCCGGCACCAGATACTTCTGTAGCATTCTCTCAACAAACGAGATCTAACGAACCCATCGGCGAGGCGGCCGTCCGACTAAACTTAAATGTCCGAGGCGTCCTAGGCGATCCATTCCCCAATCTTAATAAAACAGCAATTACCTCAAGGAGCCTGCGATGGAACATCTACCCGCCGCCGGTCGCTGCTAATCCCCTCCAGCCCTTCTCTTCCCTTGGAGGTTGTGAACCTGAGACACCTAGCCTTGCACGTGGTTTTGTTCCCGAGAGCCAATGCGCAGCTCTTAGCTTGGGTGAAATTTACCAAATTATGGCAACAAAGAAACCCTCGAGGCTACTTTATACATGGAGAGCCCAACCCGCTACTGCCTGAGCTGCTGAAAAAGAACTGGACGAGGTTTTCCATTTGTATCGGAGAAATTTCGGAGGAGAAATTAGTTCAGCACGCAGCCCCTCGCCCCTTTCCCCCTTCTCTCCTGACGGCTGGTTTGGGGGACAGTCAGGGGAGTAACAGAACCTTTCCCATCCCCAGCCCTGAGACACTGCGGCTCCATAGAGTTTCCACTAGTGCTGTATGAGGGTCTCGAATTGGAAAGCAGTGCTTGCGCCCCATTGCATTGCCTCCCTGCACCAGGACAATCAAGGGTTCCGCTCCAGGCCTTGACGACACAGAGCAATCGTCCTACAGACAATATCCCTAAGTCAGAGCGCGAGTGCGAGGCGGGGATCAGACTCGTGACCCTGCGCTCTAGGGTCTAGTTGGCCTCACACCAGAGCGCAACTCCTCAAAAGACAAACTTGAACGAAAGCACTACTGGGCTGGGGCATGCACCTGTCTCTGGCGCGGTAGACTGCGGCTGTGGCCATTCACTCCCTCTCTCTTCCTTCTTCGTCAGCCGAGGCGTAAGCCAGAGCTGGGAGCGCGTCTCGGGAAAGTTTGTGCCCGCTGAAGTTGCTCTGGTTTCTTAAAGGGAGCCCACAGATTAACTTCCAAAGTCCTTGGGCACCTCGACCGGGATTCCGCGGAGCCGGGCGGGCTGGAGGCAGTAGTGGAGACCCGCCCCCTCAATCCCCGGAGGTCAGAGGCCGAGGACCCTGCGTGGGAAGTCCTGAGCCAGCACCCCCAACCACCCTGCTCTCACTTTCACAAAAGTTCTGCAGCATTCGTTAGGCAAGAGCTTCCTTTGGGGGCACTGAGAGAGAGGAGGCACCCGCCGCTCAGTGATAAGAAACCTGGGAGTCCTGCCTGCATTCGCCTTACTGAGCCAGGGCGCCCAGGACTGCAGTTACCTTGTTCCGCAGAGATCCCGGGGCTGAGCACGTCTCTGGGGCTTTAGCTGGAGGGGACCGGGGAAACCGGAGGCGATGGAGCCCACAGGCGCGCCAGGAGCTCTAGAGTCCCGACTCCTCTCCTGCCGCAGGGACTCCTAGCGCCGGACACGCGGGAGCGAGCGCTCAGCAACCCCGGGTCCTGCCCGCCGGGGATGGTGAGCCTAGCTCGCGGCTCCCTCGCTGGGTCTGAACCAGGAGCAGCTGGGAACGTGCCGGGGAGAGGCCGAGCTCCGACTCACTCATCCCTTAGCACCGAGCCGCCTACTTATTTTAATCCACCACCCTCCCTCCTCCACCCCCCCACCCCCGCCCCTGGCCTCAGGATTCCTCCCTCCCTCCCCTGCCCCCCAACCCTGCCCTGCGCCTGCGCAATGAAAGACAAAGTTTTGCTGACCCGGGCAGCCGGCTTTGGCAGCTGCGCTCACTTGGACCCGGGCTCTCCCGACCTGCATCCCCTCCTCTTCAGTCCTGCGCGACCCCTTCTGCCTTTTTAGGTCCAGAAGGGCACGTCTGGCGCGCTAGATGAAACGGTTCCTAGCAGATGCGAGCGGGCTGGCACCGCACGTTTCGAGGTCCTATTCTTGGGCTCCTAGGACACAGCCCTTGCTCTCTGGAAGGAGGGAGTGAGGGGCAGGAGCTCTGTGCACCGGGATCCCCACACCGCGGCTTGGGTTTCAACGCACTTTGGCGCCTGACAGAGTCGCCTTGCCTCCCAGAATCTCTTTCCAGAGGCGGCAGACCTCGAGTGTGGAGCAGCTCCTGGACATCCAAGCTTGCTCCGGGCCAGGGTGGTAACCCAGGCAGCGCTGGTTAATTTCTAGTGCGGGAGGACCAGGGTCACCGAAGCAAGCAAGCTGTAACATCCGAGTGCATATGGCTCAACCCGGACCCTATGTTCTGGAGTCCAGTAGAAAGATCAAAGAGTAGGGAAAGGAGGTCAGGAAAGTCATTTTCCTGGGGCCCAGAACTCTCTGAGATTTCACCCCAATGCACGGTTGCACTCTCAACTCACGTATGCCGCACTGGCAAGCCAGGCGGGCTACAAAGTTGTCAGTTCCAGGGCCTCTGAGTCAAGGAGCTGGTTCAGGTGGAGTTTTGAATCAGAAAGGAATCAGAGTTCTGGACATTAAAAATTCTATCTTCATTGCCTAGGCCTTATGGAAGGTACCAGCACCCACTTGACTACTCATTTCCAAAAGATGACCTCTGGCTGACCCCAGCCCAACGCTTCCCTGATGCCTTTCTGGAATGCCCTTCCAGGTCTTGGGTTTGGCACTGGAGGAGCCACTGGTTTCCAGGGACTTGAGCTGGTCCAGATCACACAACTTCACTCCCTGCCTTTGCCCCAGAGTTGCTGCTGAGGGACTCTAGGAGCTGGATCCTAGCTAGCTTCTGTGGATCTCTTAGTATTGTTACTGCTATCCCGAGGAGCTTCTGGTATCTCCAGCTTTGGTTTGCAAAGCCAATCTGATTTTCTTGGGAGATGAAGAAGGTTGTAATACCTGACCTAGGGAGATGGTAATGGAGACCCCCTCCCCCAAAGGCATAGTTGAAAGAAGGTTTCCTTACATCCTCAGGCCTTTAGAAAAGAATCTAGCCTCCAATCTGTGGGTAAGTTTGTCTTGTTTGAGGAGGAGTAAGATGGGGTGCAATCTTTGCTCCAAGGAACAGCTCTTACCCAGTGCCCCAAGTTAGTGCAGAAGTAAGAGATTCACATAAGTTTGTTTGTCCATGCTCCTGGAATCTTAGCAGTTGCTAGAAGGCAGTGACATTCTTGCCAGAGTGAGAACCCTTGGAGCAAAAGGAAACTGAGATCACAGCTCCTTCCTAGAGCTTACAGAACAGCAAGCTTCAAGAGCAAGGAAAGGCCTGCAGGGAAAGTCTACACAGGGCAATGCTGAACTTTGCTGGCTTCCACCTTGGGCACAGAAAGTATGCTTGTACCAGCCTCAGGCTCTGCAAATAAGCAAAGCTTGGAGAAACTCCATTACCAGTGGTAAAAGTTAAGAAGAAGAAGAAAAAATGTCCACACAATAGGGCCTCTGGCTGTCCAGATCACTTAAGAACATTGGCTGGTCATTCAGGTAGGATGGAACCTCCTGGGGTATAAATAACCAGTCTCCTGCTATGCACCCTTTACAGTTCAACTGTGCTTCTTTTATGTTTCTAGTAGTCTTTCTCTTTTAAAACAGGGCCCTTGGCCAATATGCCTCAGGACTTCCAGAAAGCTCCAAGTAGTAGGATCCCTTAAGATCAGGAACACTTTCTCTCCAAGAAAGCTCCAAGTAGTAGGGGGATCACTACTTGGAGCTTTCTTGGAGAGAAAGTGTTCCTGATCTTAAAGAAGAAACATGCAACCAAGTTTGTTTCACTGCTGCTTTGCCAGATTATCTTGAAAACTAATCCTGACTCAGGTCTCTAGCACTTAGTGGATGTAGAGCAGGGTGTCCGAAGCAAGGTTGCTGTTGGTCCCCAAGCTGTGCCTCCCAGAAAAATCATGGCCACCTTTGCCTGGGCCTGGTCAGCAGGGCCAGAACAGGACAAGGCCAGAGCATATCTGAGCCCTGGTAATGATGGCCCTCCACCAGGGCTCACCTGTTTCAGAATCCTGGCTTCAGAGAGGGCCCTCCTAGGTCGCTGACAATGCACAATCTCAGAAAGCCAGGATAACGAAATTCAAGAATTGCTAGGAGCTGAAAAGTCCTCTATCCCACTCTGAGCTCTCAAGGGGGTGACCAGCAAACCCTGGCCTCGATCTCCACAGGAGACCAACCAGAGTCAGGACTCTCTCTGGGCGGAGCAGTCAGAAGGAAGCCCACAAAGCTAAGATCCCTCATTGCTGCTCAGTGCCTAGGTATCCCCTCCCCTGCCTATTTAAGAGAAATTGATCACATCAAGCAGGTCCTGGGTCCCAGCGCCATGCGCGGACTGCTCCTTCCACGGATTGACAAAGGCAGGACCCAGGACACCTGAGGGCAACAAGGGTACTTTTTTTAGCGAGGTCAGATTTGTTTAGTACTCGCGACGATGTCACGTTTCGAATTTGGTAAACGTCCTCGGTAGCTAGGACCCAACAGTTTTGCCCTCCTGGAAACCCAGTGAAGGTGACAAAACTCCCATCTCATTACTGGGAGTCCAGCGCACTTCGGTCACCGCGGCTGCAGCCTCTGCTAGCTCTGAGCCTGAGGACTCCAGCCGGCGACAAGAGCCGGCGCGAACTCCGCGGGGGCTCTTTCTGGCTCTCTCGCTCACTGCCTTTGGGGCGGAACCGCGAGCGCCCAAGTGGTCCCAGTCTCGGCTGGTTCCGGGCAGCCTAGAAGAAGGGTCCCCACAGTAGAGACCAGGCCTCCAGCTCTCCGTCCCGCGCGCCGCCCCACGTCCCGCCAGTAGGTGTAAAGTCCGTCCAGGGAGCGATCCCCGGGTCTGCCCGGGCCTCCGGGCTATGGACCGCGCTGAATCCAGTACCGCAGCAAGCTTTACTGCCGCCTTTTCCTGGCCACGTCTGGGGTGGTGACGGCCGCTGCTCACCTCTCCACGCCAACCCCTGCCCCTCTCCCGATTCCTGCTCATTGAGAAAGAAAGCGCCCCAGCCTGTCTTCGGAGTGAAAACTGAGCAGCTTCCAGAAAATTAACTAGAATGTAGTCTATATTGCTTTGAGGTGTTTTGGATTTAAAAAAAATATCAACCCCACCTCTCCACACCCCATAGCCTCAAAAAAAAAAAAAAAATCTCATTCTTTCAAATGGAGTTTGCTCACTCAGCACTTGCGAATTTTTGCTTCCAACGCAACTACGTCCTGCAACTGCTTTGCAGACAATTGGGGGTCTGCTCCTTAGAAACCCCCTTAAGCATGTACAGAGCTTTCAAATAACCTGGAGATTTAGGCGTCCCTCTGTATTCATTTAGTTGATGGATAGTAATGGCTCAATAGTTCCTCTGGAACCATTACGGTCAATCAGGTCAAAATCCTGCTTGGGGGTGGAAAGGATTTTTAAGCACGGGAGGTAGGTAACAGGACTCCTGCGCACATTTGTTCAGATAACACCTCTGATAACATAATGCAATCCAGGGTCCTTAAGAGAACAGATGCCAGGTGAACGCCAAGAGCGGCTGTTTTTTTTTTGTTGTGACAGCGACAGACAAGTTACAGTACCAAAACTGAAAGGGAAAGTGAACTGTTTTTCCAGGCAATTCCCGTTTGGTAAGTTCTTTACGAGCACACAAATATAACTCCCTTTTCACCTTAATAAATGTAACTATATATATATATATATACACACACACACACACACACACCTTTGGTTTGTAAAATTATCTGAAATGAAGCACAAATACTAGCATGGAATTACATGAGTTCTGGGCATGCTACCATCGGGAAAATGGAATGATGATTATGTCTTCTTTGGGAAGATCAAATGTGAAATGTGTGTAAAAGACGGCGTGGGTTTTTACTTTTTACGCACATTTGGTTGTCAGATTATTTTAGACACATCCAGGTCTATGTGCTAAGGTGATTGAACTTTTCCTTTTTCCGAGGCGTGAGTAAGTGCATTCGAAACAAGGCAGTGTCTCAGCCGGGGATGCTGGAGAACAGTCGTTTGAACGGAACAGTGGGTCGTTAGGGTGGAACTCTGCTGACAGAACCACCTACTTGCACCCGCGGCGCAGGGTCCCGCCGGGCTGCAGCGGCAGCGGACGGCGCTGGAGGAAGGCGCGTTCGCGGTGATTAAACATTTCCAGACACTGGTGGGTTATTATCTGCAGAGCGATTTCCGGCGATGGGACTCGGAGAGAGTCCGGCTGGAGGTTTCCAGATTCTGGGACGCAATCCTAAAGAAAACGTGCCCCCTGCTGGCGAACCAGCCGCATCTCGGGGCCCCTTCCTGGAAAACTCGCAAACCCACAGTATTCTTATTTCACTTTGCCCAAGAGTATTTTAGTCCTTCAATTTTTCTTTTCTCAATTACGAAGTTTGCTGTTACTCGTTTAAAAGTACGCATAGGCTTACCCTTCCAAAGAGCAAACGGAGGAGGATTTCCTTCTCGCCACGGGGTTTCTGTCTCCCTGCCCCAAACCAGACGTCGCTGCTCTCAGATGGATGAGGGTTTTTGTTTGTTGGTTTGTTTGTTTTTAAATAATCCGAAATTCCTAGCAACTATCTGCTGCCGTTCGCTTCTGGTCCTAGGAAGATGATTTGCAAGGATCTACTGGGACCCCTTCCAGCATTTGCGAGCTGGGTCCGCGCGTCCCGCCCCGCACACCCAGAGGTGAGAAGGGCCCCTTCCCCGCCGGCGCCTCTCTCCCCAGCCCCTCGTAGGTCTGCACTCCCGGCTTCGGATCCCAATTCCTGGCTTTCTGAAGAAGCGCGGGAAGAAAGAGAAGGAGTCTGTTTCTGTGAGTCGATTTCCCTGAAACACGTGAGCTTTCCTATCCTCTCCTTCCTCCCAGACCATTAGATTCCAGTTCCTTTCCTGCTTCCTTTTTTTTCCCCCCCAGATTTCTGTACAGAATATTGGAGTAGGACTCTCTCTTCCTTCTCATCATAATTCCAAGTTTTCAGATAGAGACCTGAAGAGAGAAATCCTAAGAATGTACCTGTTAACAAGCTCTTTGGTCAATTCTCCGTCTACAGAGGACTACGCCACATTGCATTGACCGAGTTCCTATAAAGTGTCAGGTCCACTCATTGGAGCAAAATACCCAGAGAAAACAAGCAGAGGAAGGGCAGAGAGAAAGACAGATTCCCTACCTGCTCCGAGCTCTTAAGGAGGAAGGCTGTGTCCTCCTGCTTCCCATCACTCACTTTTCTCTTCTGAGGTAGGGTCTCCCACTTCCCTATCCTGAGCTTGCAGCAAGGGGTGGAAAGGGAGTGCACCCGACTTAGACATTCCAAAGAATTACTACACTCACCAGCCCTCCCTAAGTGATGTGAAGTGACGCTGTGCCTCACGTAATACATAAGTACAATTACCCACTTAGTAGAAGGAGGCCAGGTGCTTCTGCCTCTTACCAGGGGGCTTCCTGACTTCAGACTGTCACCCTGAAGAGGTTCTAGCCGCCAAGGCAGTGGCCCAACTAGAAGGGATGCTATTGCCCCCTGGTAACTTGAAAGGCATCCTACTGGATGCAGCTTTAATACCTGATGTTCCTCTACCAAGTGCAACTTAAGCTTAAGCCTCAGCTTTGGGGAGATGAGAGGGATGGTGGGATGGCAGGATGACAGATTCGAATTGAGAATGTTCCATAAAGGGAATAAATACAGCAAACTGGGAGGGGACCACCCTATCTGCTAAAAAAAATCTCTCTCCTCTGATTTCTAGGAAGTTAAACTCAAGAGGAGTCATATTTGGGCATCTGAATTATATCACAATGTAGTGCAGCTTCTGCACACCGTGGAAAACCACAATCCCTTATTTTAGCCACCCTCAAAAGACAGATATCCTTCCTCCATGGTCTAAGCTGGAAGTGGGAGAACATTTGAAATTCTAGTTCCCACCATAACTCTCTTCCTAGGTGACTCCAGGCAAATGAATTTGCTGGTCATATCTCCAACTCCCTACATGAGAACCTTTCCATGGAAAAGAAAAGCATTTGCTGAAACACTTGAAGTAGATGCAAAACACAGAAGAAAAAAAAAAAAAAAAATATATATATATATATATATATATATATACTAGTCTATGATTTTTCAGTTCAAAATGACCAATGGTTGGGTTCTTTTAGTATATTTAGATATTTGTTTTCATATCACATGTCCACAATAAAGAAATGGAGAGAAAACTTAAAGCTAAAGTATTTTATAGTCTATCTATTCCAGATAGTGATTTTCTGGAACCATGACTTGGTTTGCCAAAATTTCCTTCTATAACAAACATTTCAGGAGACTATCTAAAGAGGAATATGCCATGTATCGTAGTCAGGACAGCTCATTCTTAATTTTCAGAGAAGATAGCTGGTGGGAGCCACGCCAGGCTTTCAGAGCCATACAGATAGAAAAGAGATTGGTTCTCAGTGCCCAGGGTCCTGCACAGGCAGCAAAGTGACTGGAAGCAGGAATGCCACTGCAGGATGGCTGGCACAGGGCATTTCAGTCTTGGCCAATCTGGTACAAAGACCACCTGCTGAGGAAAGGGAGGGCTGGGAACATACCCCAATTCAGCTCAAGGGCGGGTCAGTCAGCTAGTTCCTGCCTGTGTGGTATTGGAGAGTTAAGGTGTCAGTATTTTAAGGAGTGCTTGTCAAAAGTCCTGTGCCAAATCACCCAGAGAGTTTGTCAATATGCAGATTCCCAGGCCCTAGAAATGGAAGGAAGCCTCAGAAGCCCAGTACTCTGATTCAGGAGGCCCACAGTGGACCTAAGAGTTAGCATTTTCTAAAAGCTCCACTGAGGACTCCGATACCAATGGTCTTTAGAGCACATACATATTGAGAACCATTAGTAAAGAACGATTTTAACCAGTAGGGTCTGGGTCTTGCTAAGGAGAATCCTGAGGATTGAAGTTATCCAGACGGAAAGAAATGGCTCTTTATTAAAGCATTATATACACTTAAGTATGTTTCTTCTTGTAAACCCCTTTTCCTTTATCTATAAGAGATAAGGACCAGACCTGATATTCATCAAAGGCTTTCTTAGCTCCTAATCTTGAAGACAGCACTGGCTACTGGGGGCTGAAGGGTGATGTGGGGGCAAGGTGCTTGGGTTTGCTTCCAATCATATCATGGAGGAGGCTCCCATGCTGCCCTCATGAGGATTTATCTTAGTGAGTAAACACTCCAGGTCTTGGGAAAATCTAAGAGAAGTCATTTTTGCAGAAAAGCTCCCTTGAAAACACAGAGAAACAGAAGAGAACTCAGGAGCAAAGCTACCCTCCAAAAATAGGTCAAACAGAGGCCAAAGGGGATCTGTAGTTTCAGGCCAGTGGCAGTTAACTTTAGTGCTGAAGTGTTGATTGCATATGTGGTAAGAGGAGGGAAAAAAGGCCTCTAAAGTCACTCAGTAGGCTTTTTGATTTTTAACCCATGGTTTGTTCCATGAGTATCATCAGAAGCTGCAAAGAGAAGAAAGGTGCCACCAGCTCAATGAGGAGTCCTTGATTATGCATTCACCCTGCACGTTTCAGATTTTCTCAAAGGATTTCCAGTTATTCATACACAGAAGCAGTCTAGAGAGCTGTACAGACATACGAGGATAGCTGATTATTCTTGTGTCACTTGGGGTCAGGACATGAGGCACTAGCCAACATATTTGTTGTTGGCTGTTGCTGTTGTTTTTAAATGCTTTTATTTTGACAGTACTTCTCAACTTTGTTTTGGTAAAACTCACTTTACATGTCTATTGGTTTCAACAGTAGCATAAAGTGTTGTATATGAGTTCTATCAATTGTTGTCACCTATCACACGTATAGATGAGGTAATGTTTGCATGTCTTCTAAAGTGTTTATAAAGATTTCCTTAGGATCAGTGAATACAGGACCCTGGTTTAACAGAAAGGTTCAGTGATGTGATTTCTGTTACAGAGGAGCCAGGGCTCCTGAGCAAACATGGCTCTGTTGTGCTTTACCGCCTGCAGGAGATGCTATTCTGACACCCCTGTTTTTTAAGGGAGAACTGAGGCCCAGAGGTCTTTCTGAGGCCGTGCCCTGGCTCATGAGTGTTGTCTTAGAAATGGAAAGAAGCCTCAGAAGTCAGTAGTGGGACACAGTTCTTCCCAAGACCCACTCCTCTCCAGAGCGTGGCAGACCCTGAGAGCCAGCATAAGCTTCACGAATCCTCTTAGCAAACTGAAGCATCAAGATAATGATTATTTCTTCTTTATGTCTGAGGAGATTGCAGCTTGGAAATGTTACATACTTTTCCCAAAGTCACATAGCTAGGTAGTCTGGAGCCAGGTCTTAAACCGAGGTATGTTTGATTTTAAAACCCAAGCTCATAATGGCAGCACCCTGGTTACTTAGTGTGGTCTTCCAGTGACATTTGCATCACTTGGGAGCTTGCTGAAAATGCAGAAGCCCAGGCCATGTCCCAGGCCTATTGCCTCCTGCTCCCTTAGGTAGACGCATGAATGTTTGCAGTGTATATCATTTGGATCTCCAGGCCCAGGCACTAGCTCTGCTCAGTGTCTTTGTTTTAATCTCAGCTTCTAGAACTGAGAGATAGAGCTACAAAATCATACCAAAAGCCTATAGACTAAAGCTTAGAAAGATTGCAACACCAAACCGTGGGTGCCCTACAGAACCACAAGCCCTAAATCCGCTGCCTCTTTTGCCTTGGCCTGACAGTAAGCAGTCTGGGCTGGCCAGCAACCTCACTCTGGCCCTTCTACGTGGTCACTACCCTCTCCTGGCACCAGAGGTTATGGTGCCTAAGCAGAGAGACCACTGAGAAAGGTGAGCAGCTTCTATGTGAGAAAAGGTATGCTTCAGATTTTGCAGATGGAGGATGAGGAGCGTAACAGTAATCTGAGGAGCAATGGAATCTGCCTCTACCTCCTACCTCCTAGTGCAAGATAAAATAACAAAGGGCTCAAAATAATAATTAATAATAACAAAGGGCTCATAGGATCTTCTTTGGTGAGCCAAGCATTTATCCAGTAACATATATATTATTAATGATAATGGCACATTAGTAATGCATTGTTCATGTGTAATTTTGGCAAAGGTAACATGTTTTAATTCAAAAGACATTGAACTATGCAAAGGACTGATAACTCACAAATCAAAAAGTTATTATATATACACTCTTATTTGATTACCCAAATCTCTGCCAGCCTCACCGTGGTCATTATATTATTGCCAGTTGATATTCTACCAACCAAACAGAAGCTAGTTACTGAAAGTGTGCTTCTTCTCCTCTTGAACCTCTGCTCTTTAAAATCAAATGCAAAAGATGCCTCAGTTGAGGCAAAGTGGTGAGCACATAGCCGTGAATATTACAGGGCAGCATGAAATCAGTACAGGGTCTTGGCGGTATCATCCCCCACTCTTGGTATTGTCTACCTCTCCAAGAGCCCAGAACTTCCAGGCTGGCCCTGTCTGACACTCTCTCTTATCCTGAGGTTTGAGGGGTGGCAAGTATCACCACATCAAGGGGGATGTGCATTTTAATAGCAGGATCTGGAAAGAATCATGTTTAAGCTACGGGCTTGGCATAGGAATGGTACAATTGCCTCTGTTTTAAAAAGCACAGAATATAAAATGTTGGAGGAACCTTAAACATATCATCTTTGACACTCCCATTTTACAGATGAGAAATTTAATTCCAGCAATGTGATTTACCCAGGAACACCATTGCAACTCAGAGCTGGCTTTCCTGCCATCTGGTGGGTGCTCCTTACATTTTGCTCCCTGCTCCTCAATTTTGTGATGTAGGTCTTGAAGGAAGAGGTCTTACCAAGGGCTTCCCTTTGTTCTGTGTCTTCAGAGGGAGGACAAAGCATGTGTCAGGCAGTGATGTTCCAGGTATAAGGCCCTTCATAGGCCTGCAGGCACACAGCAATAGACAGATATACTCATGCCGGGGCCTGGGGTTTGGATGATTGCTCTTCAGTGTAGCAGCTTTATGAAAACATTAAATGTCATTACTTATTTCTTCATGTCCAAAATGTATGCTTCAACATTTTTTCTCTGTAGACAAGTGTCACTTTTACTGCAATCTTCAGGCCAGATGTTCCTGGTATAAGTGGTAACAGCTGCCACGCTGGCAGAAGTGCGGCTCCAGCCAAGTCACTTTCCAAAAGGGCCCAAAAGCCCTCTCTGTGAGAACACCAACATGACAGGAGAAACCCACACCTGGCCCGCCCCGAACTGCACTGCACAGGAAACCACTGTGAAGGCTGGAACAGGGGTATTTGGGGAGGGCAGTTTGCCAAACCGCTGGCTACATTTCCCTGTTCCTCAGTGATGAGCTGGAGTCCTGGGTAGGGAATGCCGAATCTGCCACCTTCCCTTCGGGCTTCTTTCAAAGGAGTGTTTGTAGTGCCAGCACCCATTATCCATATCCTCACTGGTCTCAGGACCAAGCCATTGCCCTTGCTTTCTGTCACACTTGCCACAATCTTCTATGATCTTCAGTTGACATTCTATTGTTTTTGAATTTTGCTCAAGTTGCAGCCGCCTGGTAGCATTTATCTTCTCAGTTCCCTTGGGCCTTGGTGAATTCCTCCATGAGGTCCCATCTCAGCATCAGCATTTCCAGAAAACACAGGCACAATTTGCCTTCGTCTTCAGCTAGGGCTGGAGAACTTGATTCAGCCAAAAAATAACTGTTGCCTTTGCAATTTTGGCCCTCTGGCTGAAGGGTCTATTATTCAAGAATGCCATCCTACTGCGTCAGGTTGAATGTCTAAGACACATGAATACATGGACAGACACACAGACACAAACACTCTCTCGATACAACATAGCTATGGGTGGCTGCAGCGTGATGCTTTCTCCAAGAGATGGCGAGCTCATTCAAACAAAATCTTGGCTCCTTCCCATGGGAGTGAGGCCAGCATTTAGTGGGAGTAAATCACTTTAAGTTTTGAGTCTGGCTAGATGTAAACTCAAAGGATGGAAAACCTTCTGGGCATGAGCTTTCCAGAAGCCAGTGGTCAGCAGAGGTCACTTGGCCGAGGGCCTCCAGAAGTGGTCCAGTAATTGCCCCTCCATCCAGAGTCATGGGCCTCAGCCCTGTGATGAAGCAGCTTCCTCCCTAGAAGGACCAAGAGGTTGTGGAAAGAGCTGGGCTTTGGAATCACATGGAATTTGTTTCTAGTCCATGTTTCTAGAACTTCAGGATGTTCTCTTTGCCTTGATAACATACTCCTCTTCTACCTACGGACACATTATCCTCCCATCTGCTCAAGTACCACTGCCTCCTGGAACTCTCCCTCTAGCTAGCATCTTCTCCCTCTTACAAGCCTATTTCATGTAATTCTCTAACGCACTTTTGGCACTTTACCACTTCCTTATTGGGGTTGGTATCTTTTACAAGGGGATCTTGTATTTACTATAACTTTAAATGCATCTTTAACTTGTTAATTTGACCAACTGGTCAGTTCCTTGGTAGAACTGTTTGTGCTTTTTCTTTGAATCCCTTGCAGCACTCATCAATCTGCCTTTTTACTCCAATAATTCCAAACCTCTTCCATTTAGTCCATGTATGTCCATCCCTCTCCTGTTCCCTTTGTTACCCAAGTTCATGCACATACCAGGATCATTTCCATTTCTGTACTTTGGTTCATGCTGTTTCCCCAGTTCAGAGTGTTCCTCCCCTCTCACCCTACTCATCCTTCCTGAATCATCCTTCAGAAGCTTTCTCTGATACTCCAGCCTGAGCTAAGTCTCCCTTCTCTGTGCCACCATCGTACCTCATCACAATCCTTATTAATGCATTGCTGCATTACACAAAAACCATCTTTTGCATGCCTGGCTCTTCTAGTGGACTTCACAGCACCAAGAATAAATGATGTGTCTTGTGCACCTCAGTTCTCACAGCATGTAACACAATACCTGTCACATTGGAGGAACTTGATAAATGTTTGTTGACCTAAACTTAATACATTTTTGCTGAATGATTGAGTGACATTGAGGCAGCAATTCTGTGAGCTGCCATTTTTCTACCCTGGACACATATTTATCTCCTCTCTTTCCCTGCCAAAACCCCAAAGATTGCTTCACTACACTGTATAATCTTTCTGTCAGGTCTCTGACACACAAAACACATGTAATCATTCCATTATGAGGCCTGGCACTAAGTTTAAGCTGAGTGTGCAGATTTATTGAATCTTGTACCAGGAAACCAGTGAGGCAAGGGTTTAGAGGGATTTCCCAAGGGGATGTAAAATGTTCATGAGCCCTTGTACTTAAAGGCAATTCTATGCTCCTGTGGGAGCCTCAACTGTCCTTGCAGATTGCATTTCTCCATCTACTTTTGAGATATGCAGGCAGCCTACTGCTGTGGGCTGACAGGTAACAAGCAACCTGTACATTGAACACTCACGGCAGCCCCACTTAATGACGAGAACGCATGCTACTACTGACTTACTGTTTAGTGCAAAGACGAGCTGCATACAGTTTGAACATCTGTTCACTTGAAAGTGCATTTGGCACACTGGCTAGTTTGCTATGCTGATATGCTTGTGAGTTTCTCTTCTTGGAAAGAAAAGATGTTAGAGGCAGAAGACAAGTACCAAGTGGGTATTCCAACATTCCCCAAGTGTTTACCTGTTCCTTTTGCCCCAGGAATGTGTGTTTTCCAAATCTTCTCCAAACTTTAGGCCCAACTTAAATCCCACTTCCTCTGAAAACCTTCATTGACCAGTCCGGCTTTTAGGACCCTCTCTTGAAGCTCTGAAGATGAATGGCTTCCATTGTTGTGCTTCATGGAATTGTCTTAAAAGGACAGGTTAGTGCAAAGATCCCTGGGCTAAGATTAACAAAGTTCCCATACTGGGTCCAGGTTTCTTTGTTATGTTGGCTAAATTACTTGAAGTTGTTGCATTTTTCCCCTCCCACCACCTTCTCCTCCTCCTTTTGCTTCCCCTTTCTTTCTTCTCATGAATTTTGGAGGGGACACAAATATTTAAACCATAGCACTCCAACCCCAGCTCCCCAAAATTCATGTACTTCTCACATACAAAATACATTGATTCCATTCCAATAGTCCCCAAAGTCTTAACTCATTCACTCATTCCAGCATCAACTTTAAAGTCTAAGTTCAAATTCTCATCTAAGTATCATCTAAGTCAGATATGGGTGAGGTTCAAGGTGTGATTTATCCAGAAGCAAATTTGCCCACCAGCTGTGAGCCTAGGAAATCAAACAAGTTATGTGCTTCCAAAATACAATGGTGGGACAGGAATAGCGCAGACATTTCCATTCCAAAAGAGAGAAATAGGACAGAAGAAAGGGGTACTAGGTCCCTACTAAGTCTAAAACTCAATAAGGCAAACATTAAATCTTAAGGCTCAAGAATAATCTTCTTTGATTCCATGTTCTACCTTCCAGACACACTGGGGTAGAGGTTGGGCCCCAGAGGTTCCAGCAGCCCCGCCCCCATGGCCTTACTGGGTGGAGCCCAAGTAGCAGCTCACAGGGGTTAGAGTGAGGTGCCTGCGGCTATCCCAGGCTGGCATTGCACACTCGTGGCTCTGTAGTTCTGGGGCCATGGAAATGACCCTGCTGTCATGGATTCACTAAACATTGATCTAGTGGAGACTTTCTGTGGTGGCCCCAACCCATGACTGCTAGGCATTACTCTAGTAGTCACTCTCTGTGGTGGCTCTGCCTCTGTGGTAGTTCTGTGCCTGGGTCCCAAGGCTCTCTGAGGAATCTTTTGCAATTTAGATAGAGGCAGCTATGCCTCCATAGCTTGTGTCTTCTGCATGCCTGCAGAGCTAGTACCAGGTGGATGCTGCCAAGGATTACCACGTGTGCCCTCTAGAGCAGCAGACAAAGGTGCATGAGCCACAGCCGGAGTGGTCAAGAGCACTGTGCTGGAATGTAGGGAGCAGAAGCTTGGGGCAGCACGCCCCAAGGTCCTACAGGGGCGCTGAGTTTTTTCTTTGAAATCATTCTGCTCTAAAGACCCTAGCACTCTGAGACTGTGATGGGAGTGGCAGCCTGGAAGATCTCCAATATGCCTTCAAGGTCATTCTTCCATTGTCCTGATAAGTAGCACCTGTCTTCTACCTAGCTGTACAAATGTCCTCACTAAACAGTTGTTTGGCCACACCCTTGGTGTTTTCTCCCAAATATGCTTTTTATATTCTGTACACTATTGTGCAGGCTGAGAATTTTGCAAATCTTTAAGTTCTTCCCTCCTATGATTATAAATCCTATCTTTAATTCATTTCTCTCTTCTTGAATTTTACTGTAAGTGGTCAAGAGAAGCCATGCAGCACCTTGAACACTTTGCTTAGAGATTTTTTTTTGCCAATTATCTTAATTCATTGCTCTTAAGTTCTGCTTCCACAAAGCATTAGGACATGGACACAATTAAACTGAGTTCTTTCTCATTTTGTAACAAGTATGACCTTTCCAATAAGATGTTCCCGATAAAATGTCCCCCATTTCCATCTAAAATCTCATCATAATAGCGTTCACTGTCCCTATTTCTACCAATGTTCTGATCACGACCACTTAAGTAATCTCTAAGATTGAGTCTCTGTCTATAGATCTCCTGTTACCCTGAGTCCTCACCAGAATCACTCATTATGAACCATTCATGGAAATCTAGGATTTTTCTAGCATGCACCTCCAAACTCCCCAGCCTTTACTTATTATGCAAGTTCCAAAGCTGTTTCACATTTTTAGGTATTTGCTAAAGCAATAGCCTGGCGTCCCAATACCTATTTCTGTCTTTGTGCTGCTATATGATATATCGCAAACTGAGTAATTTATAACCAACATTTATTTCTCACAGTCTTAGAGTCTAGGAAGTCCAAGATCAAGGTATCAGAAAAATTGGTGTCAAGTAAAGGCCATTCTCTGCTCACAGATGGTGCCATGTTGCTGCATTCTCTAGAGAAAATAAACACTGTGCTCTCATAAAGCAAAAGGGGTGGAAGGAAAAAAGGGCCTAGTTTCTTTTCTCCAGCCCTTCTATATGGTTACTAATCCCCCCATGATGGCAGAGTCCTCGTGGCCTTATTAACTTCTAAAGGTCTAACCTCTTAACACAACTGCACTGGGGGTTAAGTGTCAGCATGAATTTTGGAGGGGACACACTTTCAAACCATAGCACTGCTCTTCAGTGAAGTTTTAGGCAATGTGCCTCAAGTGAAGTAGAAAATGTAAATGGAGGCCCAGGCTAGAATCAAGACAGTATGGGACCTCAAAGGGGAATGAGAAGTAAAAGTAATGCTTGTCAGAATCAGGCAGAGAACCCCTTTGAATGGCTCCAAACCACTTCCATATGGCAGAGAAAAGGGCACTGAGCGGCACTTGGGGGGGCTGCAGAACATGCCTAACACCAGCCTGTGGATTCAAAGTAGGGGAATGGTTACATTCTCTAAGCAATGAAAGCTGGAGACCCAGGGCAGCAATCGTTCAGAAAAGAGTGATGGGAGCCAATGTTGGCTGGAAATGCTCAGCCAACATTGGAACTGGTTGGCTATTTGCAAAGCTAGACACTCTCGCATTTCTCTCATTTTTTTTTCTTTATGGGAAAATATCTTCATGCCTGTAATCCCAGCACTTTGGATGGCCAAGGAGGGTGGGTCACAAGGTCAGGAATTCAAGACCAGCCTGACCAAGATGCTGAAAACCCGTCTACACTAAAAATACAAAAATTAGCCAGGCATGGTGGTGTGCACCTGTAACCCCAGCTACTAGGGAGGCCGAGGCAGGGAATTGCTTGAACCTGGGAGGTGGAGCTTGCAGTGAGTCGAGACTGCACCTGCACTCCAGCCTGGGTGACAGAGCGAGATTCTGTCTCAACAAAAAAAAAGTACCTTAAATATTGATAAGCTAAAGGGAAAGACCTGTGTATTAGTCAGAGTTCTCCAGAGAAACAGAACAAATATCTCCTTATAATAAGAACTGGCTCATGCAATTATGGAGCTTGACAAGTCTCAAGATCTGCAGTTGGCAAGCTGGAGACCCAGCAGAGCTTATGGTATAGATCTAGTCCAAGTCCAAAAGTCTGAAAACCAGGAGAGTTAATGGTGCGGTTCCAGACCAAAAGTCAGTAGGCTTAACACCAAAAAAGTAGAAATTTTAGTTTGAGACTGAAGGCAGAAAAAAACTCAATGTCTCCGCTCAAGCAGGAGGAGTTTTCTCTTACTGAGCATTTTTGTTCCATTCAGATCTTCAATTGATCGGATGAGGTTCACCTATGTTAGGAAAGACAATCTGCTTTATTTAATTTACGTATTTAAATGTTAATTCCATTCAGACGTATGCAGCATAAAGTTTGATTAAATGTCTGGGTACCCTATGACCCAGTCAAGTTGACATATAAAATTAATAATCACAATTCTCTATCCTCTTTGTCTTATCTTCTGCAAAGTGTTAACGGTGGAAGAAAATAAACAAATCTCAAAACTGGTCTTTGGGAAATAGGGGTTGTCCCACTTCACCTTTTCCAAAGAATACCAAACAGTGTAGATATATTGGAGATTGGGTAGGAGCAAGGGTTATATCTAGGGACATTTTGTATCCTAAATACAAGTAATTCTTCTAGTTCTTTCTGTTTCTTGATTGTTACTTATATTCCTAGTAAGACTTAAAGTTCTCTAAGGATAGGAAATGAAATCGCCTCTCTCTTCACTCCCTCCACCATACCATTCACCCAAAGTTGAGCTCACTAAATGCTAGATAAATCACAGACAAAGCCCCTAGGTGCCAGGCAGCAATGCTACTTGAAACATTTATTGTGCTCATTAAGGGAGAATCATCTCTATTCCAGAATCTATCTATAGAAGGTGTATAAAATGTTTAAAGATTATAAAAGAGCTAATTTCTACTATAAGAAATAAAATTAAACAAATTCATAAGTGTGTCACTTAAAGTAATTATTCTTTAAGTAATGTGGTATCTTTATCACAGGGATTTATACGGGAAACCATTGTCTACATCTGAAACTTTATATCAAGAACAGAAATGAAAATAAACTCATGATAAATTCAAAGACATGATTCAATGTATGGGATAAGTAACAACTATTTTAACAAAGAAAAAATAGTTTAAATGAAATAAATTATAGCAATTATATAAATTTAAATAAAACCTCACTTTAATAACTTCACTTTTTCCCTGCCAAAATAAGACCTCAGCTGTGTAGATGAATAAAATATATGCCATTAAAAATATCATGATCATTTGTTTATTTAAATTTTTCATCTTATTTTTAATGTAGCTGTATTTTATTTAAAACACCCATTTATAACAATAAAATTGTTTTATTTCTTCTAGATATATAAGTTCAAAAAATATTGACGCCACTCTACAGGTAACTTTGCTCTATATATAGCAGAAAAAAAATTTGGAAAATAAAGTTGAGGAACACAATATGGAAAAAGTTACCACTTCAAATCCTTATGTTTGTGCTTAAAAAAGAAAATCAAAGACTTTGATTCTGAGTGAAGCATGAGTCTCAGGGTAGCTAAATGCCTCAAAGATCACATCTGGGCACTTAACTTTTAAGAATACAAAAGGAAGTCATGTGGAAATTCTTCTGAATGGAATACTAGATACTTGGTTTCCAAGAGTGGTCTTTGTCTAGCGCAGGTAGACACTTACTAAGAACTTGGAATGAAGGAGGTTAACATGGGTGTTTTGACCCCCTTCTGAACGTTAGCTCATGTGTCTACATTATACCAGTGGGTCCAAGAAAATGAGATGCACAGGGAAGAATGGGACTTCGGTCCTTGGTGAAAACTTCTGAATTGGGATGTTCTCGCATGGTCAAGGTCAGGAAGTGTCCTTCTCTTCTGACTTGGGCTGTTCCTTGACCATTCAGCCCTGACTGCTTTCCCACATTCACGGCCTCACTGTCTGCTGGCCGCCCTCTTTTCTCCCGGAGCCTGATCTTCATGAACCCATCCTGGCGCTGACCCACATGCACTCTTCCAGCTGGACTGTCTGCCTGTATAGACTTTGATGAACCCCAGCGATAGCTCCTTGCTGGAGGGTCCTCACCCTTTCTGACAGTGCAGTGCCCCCTTGTGGTTGGGAAACTGGAGTGTTATTTTGTCAAGAAAAAGTAGAATTAGAGATTTTGTTTCCCTGTTTTTCCTATCTAATGACATGGATATTACCCCACACCAGCCTGAGATTGCCCAAGTAAGAGTATTCAGGCACTTCCAGACCACTTCCTGATGTGGCCACAACTGGGGCACAGTAAAACAAACAAGTAAGGGAAGGAGCCATCCTAAAATTCTCCATACAGGTGATTCTCTTTCTAGCTGCTCATCTGGAGAGCTTGGCTAAACGAAAGATCATGGGACATCAGCTTTGACAGGGCCCTTGAGATTTTATTGACCCCCTAATTTTATAGTTTAGAATACTGAAACCAAGAGAGATAAATTTTCTAAAGCGAGGATGTCAGGGAATGGTTGAGCAGGCACTGGAATGCTGGTCTGCATGACTCCGCTCAGTGCTCTCTTTGCTCTGTAAGTGGCATCTTGAAAGTTGTTGCATTAAGAATACCATAAAGGCAACTTTGAACATTTGCATTTTAATAAGCAAGGTAATAACTAAAATGTCGCTTTGTTCAAGGACTTGTGGACTATTTTGTTGCCTCTCCCCAGGTAATGTGCTGAGATTGATGTTCTTCTTTCAGCAGATGGGGAGAAGGGCAACTGATGTCCAGGCTAGGGATGGTGCACCTGACTCTGTTGCTTTTGTAAAACCACAAAAGGTAGAAACCTCTAGATTACTTTTAACTTCCTCCCCTTGTAAATAACTATATTTGTATTTCTAATACATGAAATAGTTAACTCTGTAGAGGGAGAGTTAGAGACAGCACCTAATCCCAGCTTGATGCAATTACTTTAACATGAATTTAAAATAAAATTAAACTTAACAGTTTAAACTGATGTTTGAGGGTTTTAAAAAGATTTAGTTTCCTTTGGAACCACTGTGTTATTTGATCCAGTACAATCTTTTTGAGCTCCATGCATAACATCTTTACCCAAGTACCATTACTACTAGATTATGCCCATAGGTTGAGTTACAAATGTCTAAAAATCTTAAAATTATTAAGTTCAGATTAGAGTGTTCAAAGACTACAGTGTTATTTTAGTCTCCTGCCATATCCTCCATTTACTATAAACTTGTTATATTGGCATTCAAATAAAATGTCATAAAGCAAGTATGTAAGGAGGTGTTTGGGGTTTGTTTCAGGCTTCTGCGAGCCAAGTTTGCATGGCAACCAAGATGTATAACAGAAACACGCAAATGGTCTTCATAAAAAGAAATGCTGAGCAGAGCTCAGGAGCAGGGCAATTCTAAGTCAGGGTAGACTCTAGGAGCTAGTCAGAGCAATGACTGAGGGCCTGGATGGGGACAGCATGTCACCCAATGTTGTCTTAATGGTTCTTCAAGTCCCCTTGGCTGCAGTCACCAAGTGCTAATGCATCTGAGGCCAAGACTCTAGAGATTCAGCTTCATGGAATTTGCAGATGGTACAGTTGGAAGGATCCTTCAACGCCATCTTAACCAAACCCCTTGTTTTAGAAATGAGGAAATGGAGACCCAGAGCTATGATTTGTTCAGTCTCAGAGGGCTGCTTGTATACTCCTAGCAGAAGCACATGAGTATTATGCACATCTTCTCTGTTTTAATGAATTATCTTTTGTTTTCCCACCTGAACATAAATTGCAACTGTTCTGAGTTAGAATATAGAAAGCAAGTAAGGGTACACAAGGCTTCCATTTGGGCATTGCCTCCACAGCATCTCATAGGGAAAGTCTTTCTGGTCTATACATCATAGGCTTCCCAGATCAGTCTGCCCAGCAGACTCACCTCATGAGAACAAGTCAATGGTGCTTTGTTTCCACTATGGAGATGGGATTTATCAACTGAATTAACCCTCCTGCAACCAAGAGGAAGGGGGAAGCTATCTTTTGAAATATTTTGAGTTCCCAAGACCTAGATGCGAGAACAGTTATCTGGAATGAGGCTGCCCCAGAGCAAGCTAAGGTGCAATCCACAAATTGGGAGCTTATAAAAAAATCCTTCAATTTATTAGTAACCACAAAAGAGGATGCAGCTGGTCTGGTCAGCACAAGAAATGCCTGTCTGTTTCCACACATTCTGCCAACTCCCATGGTTTCCCCAACCAGCACTGCTAACAGATGCACTGATAGAAACATATGATAAATACATGGTAATTTGTGAGTACCTCTGAAACCACAAATTGGAACATAAATACAAGAAAGAAAATGGATGTTTTGTACTACTGGTAATAATAATGATGCATTAACTGGGAATAAGTATTATGGTACTTCATTATACAAGAATATATTACATGCATGGTCAGAGGAAGGACTTGGCAAGGTTATTAATTTGTCTTTTCCTTCATTTAATAATTTCCATGATTTAGATCCTCTCTGAAAAGAAGTATAGTCGTTAATGATGAAAAAGATCTAACTATCAATCAGATAAACCTTGATCAGAAAAGCAGACCACTATAAGTGATGCAGAATCAGGGATTTATCATAGGAATTAGACCTCACACAACCCTGGGAGCTGCTTATGCTATCTACATAAGCTTCTTTTCTCTGTGTCTAGTGTTGATCCAAAGGTCAGCAGGGCCAGTGAATATTTATGCAATGGCAGGAAGCTATGACAAGTTGGAACTCCATCTGTCTCTCAATGCCTCCAAGCTTGGTAATGTAGGTGACCTGCAGGGCATTTTGCACACTTTTCCATGGAGATGTCCATGCACCTGACCTAGGATTTAGAGAAGATGAAGAAGGAGATTCACAAGGCACTAGAAGAGCTGTGAGCCCAGCTACTGCCCCAACATGAGTCAGCAGATCATTAAAAACATTTGTGACCTGTAACAACATCTGATGCACACAGATCTTCCAAGTGTAAAATGGCTTCACCTCTGCCTTCCAAATCCAGGGCAGATGTTTCCTGTGCCAACTTTATGCCAGAATCACCTAAGAAAATAAATTCTGGGAAAATGTGGTTTAAGTTCAGCTAGGTTGACACGCTACAAAATCACCACAATAGTCCCAAATCTTTTACTACAGTAAATAAGTTCCAGTTGCTTAACATCTTCACCAAAATTTTGTGGTAGCCATTTGATATTGTATAATGAATGATATCTCACTGAAGATTTAATTTGCACTATTTGAAGACTAATGAGATTGAGCACTTTATTACATGTTAATTGGCCATATGATTATCTCCTTTTGTGAAGTTCTTATTCTTTTCCCCACTTTTCTATTTGGCTTTTTCTTATTCTGTATGGGTTATTTTCATATTCTTGATATGAGTTCTCTTTCAGATGTATTTTTTTGTAAATATTTTCTTCCACTAAGTGACTTGTCTTTTTGACCTATTAATGACATCTTTTTATATACTGTTCCTAGTACCAATGTAGTCTTGTGTTACAGGTCCATTTCATGTCCCTTTTAAGAAATCTTTTCTTATCTCAAGGTTATTAAGTTATTTTCTGATGTTATCTTCCAGAAATGTTATACATTTACCTGCTGTACTGCTTTACATTTAGGTACATATGTTTTGTCTGTCTTTCTAGTTGCTTATGATGGAAAGACATTTCCACAGCAGTTAATTCATCCTTCTGGATGGAGGCAGAAGTTTGCGGTTTTTTATATTCTTGTCCTGCGCAACATCACAATTTAACAAATGCCTTGAGAGGAAAGTTGCTGGGTGTTGGGTCATTTCTTTGAATCCCACTTCTCTTGATCTTTCAAGTCCTAGCTGCCTTCTGAGTCTCAAACTCCAACTTTTGTTTCCTAGTCTTGGGAGGTTACCAAAACTCTGCTGCCTTCTCTAATTCTTAGCAGCTAACCTCTACTTGGCCTCAACTTGTTCCAAAAATCTTTGCAACTGATCTGAAGGGAATAGTGGTGTACACAATGTTGAGGCACCTATCTTTTTCTGAGACCTTGACCACTCAAATCCTGTATAATGCTCTTCAAACATCCCTCCTCCTCCATTTTATGTCTTTTACAGTTGCTCTCAGTGAGATAGTAGGAAAAGTTCTTTCATACCCTCGTCTAATAATTTGAAGAAACACAGTCTTTATAGGTCTGTTTCTGCTGCTTCTAACATGCTTTTTTTCCTTTGTGTACTGTATGAGGGTTCCCCAGAAAAACAGAATCAATTTGTATACATATATATATGTGTGTGTGTGTCTACGTATATATAAGATGTATACATATATATGTGTATGTGTATATATACATATGTGTGTGTATTTATATGAGGGAACTTCAAAAAGTTGGTGGAAAATTGAATTAAAAGGTAAACATAAAAATATGAATTTTATTATTTTCTCAACATAAGCTCCATCCACTTCAAGGAACTTTTATAAGTGATAATACCAGCCATTTAGTCATACAGTCTTTTTGACATTATTACCTGAAGAAAAATTGGTGCATTTTAAAGATTATTTTAAAAATTGGGAAACAAAAATAAATCATAAGAAGCCAAATCCGGTCTATAAGGTGGATGCCTAATGATTTTCTATAGAAATTCTCACAAAAATTCCCTTTGTTTAGTGAGAAGAATGAGCAGGAGCATTTTCAGGGTGGGGAAGGACTCTCTGGTAAAGCTTTCTTGGATGCTTTTCTGCTAAAGCTTCAGCTAACTTTCTCACAACACTCTCATAGTAGGTAGATGTTATTGTCTTTGGCACCCCGCAAAACTCTACAAGCAAAATCCCTTGAGGATCCAAAAAAAGCGTTGCCATGGCCTCTTCTCTTGCCCAGTCCACTTTTGCTTTGACTGGATTACTACCACCTCTTGGTAGCTATTGCTTCAATTGTGCTTTGTCTTCAGAATTGTACTGGTAAAGTCATGTTTCATCTCCTGTTATAGTTCTTAGAAGAAAATCTATAAGATCTTGATCCCACTTGTTTAAAATTTCTATTGAAAGCTCTGCCTTTATCTGTAGCTGATCAGGGTGCAATGGTTTTGGCACCCATCAAGTAGAAAATTTGTTCAACTTTTATTATTTAGTCAGAATTGTATAATCTGAACCAATAGAGATGTTTATGGTTTTGGCTATTGTTTCTGCTGTTAATCATCAGTCCTCTTCAATTAAGGCACAAACAAGATTAAATTTTGCCTCCCAAATTGGTGTGGATGGTCTGCCAACGTGGGCTTTATCTTTAACATTCTCTCACTCTTTCTTAAAATCAGTTATCCATTTATAAGCTTCTGATTTCTTTGGAGGCATTGTCTCCCTAAACTTTTCATAAAGCATCAATGATTTCATCATTCTTTCATCCAAGCTTCATTATAAATTTTACGTTTCCCTTTCTTTCAATTTTAGCAGAATTTATGTTGCTCTGCTGGGGACTCTTTTCAAACTGATGTCTTATCCTTCTTAGTGTCTCCAACTAGATTCTAGTTAGACATGTTATAACAAGTCAGTATGAGTTTATGTTGGTGAAAAATTTTTGAAATCTATTCATAGTGTGTGTGTATAAAGAGATTTATTATAAGGAATTGGCATTGGCTCATATGATTATTGAGACTGACAAGTTCCCTCCAAGATGTGTCAGGTGGGTTGGCAGGCTGGAGACCCAGTAGAAAAAGGGCTGATGGTGTGGTACATCTGAAGGCCAGCAGGCTCAAAAAAAAATGTCAGTGTCCTAGTTGGAAGGCAGTCAGACAGGAGGATTTCTCTCTTACTTGGGGAATGGTCAGCCTTTTTGTTCAATGTAATCCTTCAATGGACTAAATGAGGCCTATCCATATTAGTTATGGCAATCTGTTTTTGAATCTACCAATTGAAATGGTAAGTGCATCCAAAAACACCCTTACAAAAGCACACAGAATAATTTGACCAAATATCTGGGCACTCTGTGGTCCAATCATGTTGACACATAAAATTAACTGTCACATATACTCAATTATTATTGATTGGGATCCACTCATTTGGGAGGGAAGCTTATTTGTGGATACTTTTCAGGTCATGGATGAGGTTTAGTCTTTCAAAAAAAAATTGTGCTTTCTTTAATTAGATAGTTGGACCATTTTAAATTGAATGCATGACTTGAGGTTTTTTACATCACACCATATTGTAGACTTGGGCTGCAGATGTGAGCAAGGGCTGATTTGTGATGACAGCTTCTGAGGCATATTTTTTTTTTCTGCTTTGCTCTTTACCAAGGCAAACATTCCTGGTAGTTCTATGGGTTTGAAGGTAGTAGGAAAGTTTACTTTTAGTTCATTTTTACACTGAGCATATAACACTTTGAATTTTAACTTTAAGGCAAAAGAATTCTGCTACTAACCAGTTGCTTTGGGCCTTATATTTTATTTTCTTACAATTCCACAAGGCTGAGAAAACCTAAATTTATAAGATTGGGAAAATTCTCTTGAGGCTAAAATGTGTTCATTTCTGCTTACTTCTCTGGGTTTCTACCTATACTAATCTTTGGCCTGGAAAAAAACTTTCCATCTTTCCAGCTTTTGGCATTTGAAATAAGCTTTAAAATACTTAATCTGGTATTTGTATATTGTTACATACCTATTCATACTCTATATTTTATATGTATTATGTCATACACACATATCACATTATATAATATGCATCATACTATGCAGTCTATATCATATTATAAATACTATTATATAATACAATATTATGCTTTTATAATAACAATATTTACATAAGGAAATATTATATTAGTATGCATATGGGTTGGTATCTGGACTGACACTCATATACCTACAAATCTTGGATAACATATTTTTAAAAATTTATATTTATACCTCCCAAATTAAAAATCACTAACATTTTTTATATTCCCTCCTTAGAAAAAAAATGAATTCAGAACTCTACAAAGATAACTAATATTCTGCAATCTTATTCTCTCTCCTATATTCCCTAAAGGCAACCTAGTAATATCTTTCTAGTTTCAATGTTTTACATATTTACATGTAGGTATAAAAATAGACTCTTAATGTATATTTTTCTTCAGCTTTTTTCTCCCCACTGAATTCTATAGTTAAAAGAGACTCTCTATTTCCCCAGCCTTATATTTTCATGTGAAACAAATTCTATCCCAGTAACATTCAGAGCCTGTATACATTCTTTGCTCATTCTTTCCCATGGGTGAAGATGCAGATTATCTGATTGGTGAGTTTGGAAGAAGCGATCTTGGTCTCTCTGTTTTGGGTGTTGGTTTTTCTGTAGACTGCCAGCAATCAGTTCTGCCCTCGGTCCTGTGGTTAGAGGTCTTTCCTCTGTGGAGAAAGTCTATGGTTGTAAACTATGCCAGTAAACTATGCAACACTATATAATTTAGAGAAAATCCCAGGGAGATCATTTTGGCCACAAATCTAAACCACATTTCTTCAATCAGCTATATCAAATATATATGTCATATATGTGAGTTATGTATTATATATAAATCATATATATATAATATCATATATATATATAAAATATATATATGATATTTTATCTCTTAGGTGATTCTGAGTTTGGAAACAAATCCTACCACCTACATATTTGAAATATAGAGTTATAGTACATGTCTTTAGAAGACTTCCTGGTGAGTAGGAAAAGGCTTCACAGATATCTCTCTAGATAAAGATTTTACAAGTTTTCAGGGAGAAATAAAAATCTGAATGAAAAGTGAAAGTCATGTGTCTCTGAGAAAGGAGACTCTGTGGGTGGTAGTGTTGAGAGGGACAACACAAATCCCAGGTATATTTGGTGACCCCACTCAAGGAGGGGACCTCTTTCTCAATCCTACTCCTTTCTTTAGGCAGATTTTGGGAAAGAAACAAGAATGAAGGTAGAAATTGCTGGTATATCTAGGCAGGTGTATTTGAGCTAAATTCCTAAGGCCTTGCATCTATCTGTCCAGGGTGGTACAATTATATCAGCATATTTAACATTGTAGCTCAGTATGAATTTGGCAGACAGAACCAGAAGCCTGAGACAGACCATGCTGAGGAGGCACAGCAGAAGCCCACATGTATCAGTGAGCATGCCAACATGATGGACAGATGAACCTAGACTGACGACATTTCCACTTTCCTCATACATTGAGTTGGGTAATCACCTGAGGCTTCTGTGTAGCCCAGGGGAAAGGAACAGGGAATGGATTGAAGTTATGTTTCCACCACCCAGCAGAATGGAGCTTCCTAAAAGAAATTGTTATTGAAAAAAAATTAAAGATCATCATTTCTTTTTTTGGTGCCCTTGATTTTTTAAACTCATGTTTGTCATCTATGCAGACTGATTTGGGATTTTTAAGCAGCCTGAGGCAATGCATTTCTCCACAAAAGACGGATCCCAACCCTAGACTAGAACTGGAATCAAGTAATTGCTGTGCAGAGATAAATAGAGGACTCTCAGAAGCCTCTACCAGTTCAGAAAGAGCAATGGACTGTGACGAAGCCAATTCTGAAAGCATCTATAAAGTCATTTTCCTGGATGGACACAATATTATTAATTGCAGAGGAGAGGTGGAAAATAGCTTTGTTAAGAATAGTGGATAAAATTACTCTCAGACCCTGAATTACTAAAAGATGAACCTTTTTGTGGAGAGGAAAGGATGGTTTTGGTGACATGACCTTTTCTACCCACCGGACTGG
This sequence comes from Cheracebus regulus, assembly GCA_963574635.1. Taxonomy (NCBI): domain Eukaryota; kingdom Metazoa; phylum Chordata; class Mammalia; order Primates; family Pitheciidae; genus Cheracebus; species Cheracebus regulus. Next base: position 49,920 of record CAUYQU010081878.1, read on the forward strand.
CCTGCTCCTTTATCAGCTATAGATGCTGCTGTTCACCTACCTAGTCTCTATCATAGTAATAGAAGTGACATTTTGGCTGCCTTTTTCACTCTTTGTGTTATTTCTTAGCATGTTAACAAACCTGGCATGGTTATATTTGTCATGAAGCTGAAAACCCAGACTACTTTGCATCAAAGTGGAGTGGAAACGCTATTTTTTTTTATAAGGAGGGGTGATCTAGCTGTATCATTTGTAGAGACTTGTGAGTCTTGCTTATAGGATAGGCAAAAAGATGGACCTTCCAAAAAACTGGTGGCCCATAAAATTCCCGTTAGTGTGAAGAGCATTGTTATTTGTACATCCAGGAGAGCTACAGAAATAATAACCAAAAATGTCAACAAATAAATGCCATG
>CAUYQU010081885.1:0-21517 GCA_963574635.1 Cheracebus regulus
CCTCCCTGTCTCCCTCCTCCCCCCCACTGTCTCCCTCCTCCCCCTCCCAGTCTCCCTGCTCCTCCTCCCTGTCTCCCTCCTCCCCCTCCCCCTCAAGTAGGCCCCAGTGTCTTCTGTTCCCTTCTCTGTGCTGCACAGTCCCATCATTTTGCACCCACTTATGAGTGAGAACACGTGGTATCTGGTTTTCGGTTCCTGTGTTAGTTTGCTAACACATCCTTAGCAAACTAACACAGGAACCGAAAACCATCCATTTCCCTGCAAAGAAAATGATCTCCTTCTTTAAAAAATATGTATCCTTTTAAGGAGGAGGAGTCACCAAGTCCTGACTTCAGGTGACTCCGAGGTGAATCCGAGGGTTTCTCTTCTGGCCTGCAGGCTAGCCTGGCTTGTGTACGGTTCTTCCTCAGGAGGAGAGCCAGGCTGCGGGACGATGCGAGCATTGAGAGTTCCATCCACCTCCCAGCAAAAGCAACAAGGAGCCGGGCTGCTGCTTCCACTCCCGCCTGCAGCCCTAGGTTGCTTGTCCTTTGGGGTGGCCAGACGCAGGCTCGAACCCCAGGTCCTACGGCAGGTGGCCTGGCCTTAGAAAGTCTAAATGAAGGCAGAGGGGCCTCAGCAGATGGCACCCTTCCGCCTGACTGAGGTCCATCGTCCATGTCCCCCCCTGCCAGCCCCCAGACCCCGCCCCCACCCTGGGTCACATCCTCTAGAGAATAAGGAGTGCCTTCAACGCAAATTAATTATATTTGAAGGAAAACAGGGGGTAGGAGGAGAATGTGTGTGTACACATGTCGGAATTCCTGAAGCTCTCCTCTGTCCCTGGCTCCGTGTTGGGCACCAAACAGACAAATGACTCCCAGTTCTCCCATCTGGATTCAAGGTCAGACAATAGACTCGGCGGGCTCCTCTCATCTCGGGGTGCCTCTTACACACCTGAGCTGTGGGGAGGGTTCCGCTCACCCGCGGGGAGTGACAGCAGGTGGGCACACCCGGAAACGCTCAGTTGCTGTTAGACAGTGGGATGGAAATGCTTAAGAAAAGGAGGAAAAGGGGTGATTTTTAAAATGGATCACTTATTTCCTAGACAACATGGAAATACATTAAAATACGTTGAATTACATTGAAATACACTGAAATTTCCTAGACAACGTGACATACAATGTGGTCTCTGCGGGCTCAAGCCCAGCATGGTAGTCCTGCTGCTCAGGCCTTGTGCGAGCGTGCCCTCCCGCTCCTGCCCGCCCGCCCTCTCCCTTCCCTTCTCTTCTCTCCTCCCCTCTCCCTTTTCTCTCTTCTGCTTGGCCTCCCTCCCTCTTCCTCTCCCTCCCATTCTCTCTCTCCCCCACTTCCCGCTTCTCTCCATGCTGTCCCAGGATTGCCCCCTCACCTGACAACAGTGTCCCTCTGCCTACAAGTGGGACATTGAATGTGTCCACTCTGCAGGGAGGGAGGGGCACTGACGGCTGCCCGTCATGGGGAAGCGGCGTTTCTTTCCCTCTTTCCTTTAAAGCTCTTCGTTCTTCTGGCTTTGCCCTCTCTGTTCCCCTGCACCTCCCAGCCTCCCTCTCTGGCTCTCTTTGTCTCCCTCGCCTTTCCCGTTTCTCACAGCAGAAACAGTGCCCCATGCTCACCGGTGACTTCCTGTCGCTGGAAGGTGGCATGTCCTGGCCTCCCTTGCAGCTAAAGCGACGAATGCTACTCCTGGCCTGCCTGGGAAGCCCTCCAGCCCAGGCCACCTTCCCCACTGCCTGAGGGCAGGCTTAGAGGCAGGTGCTGGAAGAGTGGAGGCCCCTACCCACTCTGCAGTGGGCTTCGTCATGCGGAGCCACTGAGATTGGGGCTATTTGTTACCACAGTCAACCCCTGGCCATCCTGAAGAATACACTCCTCTCCATCCTCCCCTCCGAGGGTAAGCCCTGGGGTCTTCTCTGTGCCCTTCTAGCAGGGATCTCTGAGTCTCTCTCTCCTCACTGTCAGGAGCACCTGCCCACCAGGCCTCATAGCCCATGTCGCTGCAGATCCAGCCACAGTGAGTCACCCTTTTTCTAAAATGTGTTGTTACTTAAAAATGATCAATATCACAATTAAAAGAATATCAACATTTTGTAACCTGGACCCACACTTCATTTCCTATCATCAAAGCTTCTAGTGCCAACTACAGCATTCCAGCATTCCATACCGCCTCCTTTCTCTCAAACGTATCCATCCCAGTTTCCTCCAGGTTCTGGACTTCTTATCCTCTCAGAAATCTAATTCTGTGAGTTTGAAATTCAGTTCCACACCTCCTGTCTCTCTACCTTCAAATCTAGAGTCTTCCTTGGGCTCTTTCCACAACCCCCCTCCCTGCTCCTACCACACACACAGATTCTTTCTCATTCTGCACCAGGCACCTGTCCGCTCATCCACTTGCTGCACCCCGAGGATGCCATGATCAGTCATCGTGTCTAAATCACCCAGCGAACCAAACATGTCTACTGCAGTTCCCACCCCCCACCCAGCCTCGTATGTACCAGCTGACCTCGGGATCAACCTTGGCAAGAGAGTCTTCCTCCAGAAGGATCAGGTGATCCTTGTCCTTGAGTATTTGTGTTTTCCATCTTGTGTCCTCTTTGGGTAGAGTACAAAATTGTTGCGAGGTGGGGTTTGGAGTCAGGTAACCCTAACTTTCAAGCAGACACGTCGTGTCTGTGAGCCTTGTGATAGTCTAAGAAGTAGGATGCATATTCCACTTCACAGGTGGCTCTGATAAGGGGTGCCCTTAGAAATGTCCACACAGATGATGAGGTCACGTACAGACTTTACATGGATGGAATGGTCTCATACACACTTCTTCCTTTCTCAAACAAACTCATCCATCTCATGTCTCATTCTCTCAAGGGCAGGGGAAACAAGATAAAGAGAAGCACTAATTTAAGTAATTTGCAGCAATCAGTGGCTGACAGCAGTTCAGTGTGCTGCCCTTTAGGCAGGGGAATTCTAACAGAGACACTACGAAAACCCAATCCATCCATCTACCAACTCAAAGAGCTGGAGGGTGGTGGCAGGCAGAGGGGGTGGACAGTGGGGGTGCGAGCACCGCAGGTGATGGCTTCACCTCTCCAGGCTCAGTTTATTCATCTCTGAAGTGACACGGTTGAATAAAATGGTCTCTAAGTCCCTCCTAGTCCTAAATTTCAAGATTTTTTAGTATTTTTTTCTAAACAAGGTGTTTTTTTTTTCTTTCTTTTTTTTCTTTTCTTTTGGTGACACGGAATTTCACTCTTGTTGCCCAGGCTGGAGTGCAATGGCGTGATCTCAGCTCACTGCAACCTCCCCCTACCAGGTTCAAATGATTCTCCTGCCTCAGCCTCCTGAGTAGCTGGGATTACAGGCATGTGCCACAATGCCCATCTAATTTTGTATTTTTAGTAAAGATGGGGGTTTCTCCATGTTGGCCAGGCTGGTCTCAAACTCCCAACCTCAAGTGATCCACCTGCCTCAGCCACCCAAAGTGCTGGGATTACAGGCGTGAGCCACCACGCCCAGCCTACAAGGTGTTTTTTGATAGCACCTCTCAGCTCACCTTCTCCAGGGCCACACATTTGCTGTAGTGACTCTTCCTGGGGTCTGCCTTAATCACAGTAGCTTTCTCCACCCACAGCCATATTCCTGGAGCACCTGTAGTCCTGCTTTGCACTTCAATGATCACGTGGGTGACTCCATTCACCCCATGGCTGCCACTTTCATCACATGCCTGAGTTTCTTCCTTGGTGATGGTGAGGTGTCCTGCCAAAGTGACCACATTGGACCTTTATCATCATGGGAGATGCTGGTAATGGGCATGCTCAAATGTCATAATGCCATCATTTTCACTCCACCACTGAATCATCCCAGATTCTTTCGAAAGCTATAGAGACCAAAGCCCTTTGGTACAGATCATTTGCAACTGAAAATCAGAAGTAAAGGAAAGAGGAAGAAGAGAAGGAAAGAAAGGAGGAGGAAGAGGAGGAAATGGTTCTTCTTTAGAAAAACTGAACAAACTGCCTGAGTTAAAACGATGGTAGGTGATGGCACCTAACAAAATCCACCCCTCCATGGCATTTGATGGCCACCAAGTCAAAAGTCTCAGATCCCTGTCCACTGCTCATGGGAAGCTGGTCAGCCACTCTCCTGTACGTGGAGGTCCCATCGGCCTTCCTGCTCAGGGAAGAGGCTTAATCACAAGGCAGATTTAGATGTGCAACTATAACTATGCCAACCAGATCCTAGAAAAGTCATCCTACCCTCTCATTCTTAGGTATGATAGACAACTACAGTCACAAAATATATGGAGTGAAAAACAAAGCTAAACAAACAGAACTATTTCTCTTGGGAAGCAGAAATAATTCAAAAGGAGATGGGAAACACTCTAAACAGCAGGCTGAAAGATTTGAGAAAATGCTACAATCTGAACTGGGAAAAGATACCGTAAACAGCCAATTGAAGAATACGAAAAAACTTCTTTTTTTTTTTTGAAATGGAGTCTTGCTTTGTTGCTCAGGCTGGAGTGCAGTGGCTCACAGGACAGCAGCATTACAGCCCCAAGGCTCCGTGGCCCCCAGCCCCAAGCAGGAAGCCACCAGATAGGGTTGTGAAGGAGTCGATCAGTCCCAGAGATGGACCCTGAGCTAGTGTGAGGTCAGCGGCCCCGGCTGGAGCTCAGGCTGCTCAGATCGCAGCTGGAGAGTTGCTGGAGAGGAGTAGGAGGGACCTGAAGTCTTCTCTGGAAAGAAGCCTCTTGCTGTGGGGAGTCAGGTTTCATGCATTCCTGATCCAATGACTGGCACTGGGTGCCACAGGAAGCAGGGATCTTGGGGGTCTGTCCCCATCCTGAGCCCTCAGAGTGAGGGGCTAAAGGAAAACTCATAGAGCTGCTCCCTGTGGCTCTGTGCCAATGCGGGCAAGAGGCACATGTTACCTCTTATCTCGGGGTAACTTCAAGGGTCAGAGAAGGGACCCAGCCTGGCGCCTCTCACCTTAGCACATGAGGGTCCTGGAGAAACCACGGGGGCAGCTTCCAAATATGCCCCCAAGGTGATGCCTGGATGCGGGAGCCTGCCTTCAGGGCCACAGTCCAGGCCTCCACCCTGCAAGAAGCCCTGGGAAGCTCCTTCGACTCCCCAGAGCCAGGAGGGGCTGAGTGGGTCGGGGGGATCCCCCCACCCACTCTCACTCCCCAGTGCTTCCGGGCTTGCAGAGGTCCAGGTGATTCCGGCAGAAACTCAACCTCAGCCAACTGGTGCTCCAGAAAACAGAGGGGCTTTTGACCTAATTATTCCCAATGGCTTGTCTCCATCGATCACACTCTCTTGGTAATTGCCCGACTCCCCACTTTGGGGTGGGGGCGAGGTTCTCTGGGGGCTACATTCGCGTGGGATAAATGGGGTGTGATGCTGAGAACCGTGCAGGCCCTCACTTTCCACACACTGCGGCCTTTGTGGAGGAGTGTTTTGTTTATTGCCATTAAAATTCAGGGAGCACGATCAGGGAGCATGCAGGGCCATGGAGGGGACAGGGGCTGGCTCCTCAGGGGGAGACCCGGGCTGATGTAAGCAGAGCGTGGGCCTGGCCCCAGGAGGAATCCCACCATCTGGGCCCAGATCCCTCTTACACAGTCACTTGTGTTTGCAAACCCTTGATTCTGTGCAGAAACCCATCCGTGGCTCCCTTTGTGACGTCCATGCCAGGGCCCCGGCCTCCTGAGTGCGGCCTCCGGGGCTCCTCCATGCTCCCCTGGCTTCACCCCTCCCACCTCACCTCCCACCGTCCCCCTATACTGCTTCCCTGCTCATTATTTCTGAAGGGGACCTTGAGAATGAACACCTCGCCCTTGGCCTGACCTCCGCTGGGGCTGGTGTCCTCCTGTGGATGCAGCCTTCCTGACAGCCTCAGCCAGCCCAGGCTCTCTCTGGCCTCCAGGGCACCTGTGCCTGCCCCCTCCCCTCCAAGCTCCTCCAGCGCCCACAGTCTGCACCCCTAATTGTGTCTGCAGGGTACTGGCTCCTCATTTCTGTACCTGACACCCCAGCCAGCCTGTGGACCCCGGGGGGACTTTCGGTCCCAGCACCGAACGTCACGTAGCTCAGTGTGCATCTGTTGGTCGATGACATCATCAGACAGTGGGTGCATGCCAGTGTCATCTACCCCACAAGGGGCCAGCCTATCCATGTAGTTCTAATACTGTTGACACTATGACTCGCACGCAGCTCCCAAGGCCAGTCTATGGAGAGGCTTCAGCCAGCTGCAACCCCACACTCCTGGTGTCCGAATCCTCCATCCCAACAACTACATGCACTAGTGGCTCAAAAACACTTTCTGAATATCAAATGCAAACTCAATGGGTTGGGACTTGCGAGGACATTTTCATCAAATGCTGGAGGACTTACAGAATCACCTTTTCTTTTCTCCACCTTTTTTCCTCCATTCACCAAAACACTGAACTGACTGGACGTCCTGGCCATCCCACTCACTAATGGCAACCCTCCCAGATGAGCCCTCCACTCTGGATATGAGCCGGTGAGCTTCAGTGAATCTCACAACTTCCATGCAATAACGTGTATGCCCCTCGAAACCTCTGGTTCTTAACCAGGGGTGATTTTCCCTCCAGGGAACATTTGGCAACATCTGGAAACATTTTTAATTACACAGTGGGACGGAGGGGTGCTCCTGGAATTTAGTGGGGACAAGCTGGGGATAAACATCCAACAATGCCCAGGACAACTGCCCGTGGGAAAAAAGCGATCCAGCCCCAAAAGTCAATAAAGCCGGGTTGAGAACTGTGCCGTGAATGTATCATAGAGTACGTCTTGTAGAAGGTCGTTCTATTTGATTTGAATTGTGATTTGACATCTGCAACTCTTACCTGCCCGGGTTGGTCACCCACACCCCTAGAGGGAAACGAAGGGCCAGAGGGGACTTCTAACTTGGAATGGAGCCAAAAGGCACAAGCCATCCACAGCAAATGACAGTGAAGGGGTGTCCGGAGGTCCGGTGCATTTCTGGGAGCCGGTCCGAAGGGAGGCCTCCCTTTTAAATTCCAAGCACTCAGTCAATCCAACTCACAGGAAGGCTCCAGATGAAAGGCCGATGAGAGATGTGGAAAGAGAGCACTTTTGTTTCTAAGCTTACGGAGAAGGGTGGAGAATTTTTTAACTGAGCCAAACCACACACACTTCTATTGGGGCATGAAAAATGTGCGCATCAACAAGACACAATAATGCACGTGACCCGGCTTTTCATGCGGGTGCCCCACGTGGCTCACCAAATGAAATGTGAAGGCTTATTTGTTTTGTGGAAATTCTCAAATAATGGCTCTGCCTGTTGCAGCAGGTAAAACTTGCAGCTGAATTGTGCTAGAGTTTTTCAACACAGGATTTCTCTGTTTGACAATATTTGAACAGATGGTATGTGGGGCAGCACAGGAAGGTGCCCAAGCAGTTTCCACCCCGAGACCGGGATCCCAGTGTCTTCCATGGTTGGTGGTGTGTACTGGACATGGAACTTGGAGTCCTCAAAGACCTGGCTTTCTGCGGACTTGTACTCAACTGGTCTTATTCCACTTATTTTTCCCCCTGGCATTTTATTGATTCTAACAGTTAGGATTACTTTCAGCTGCAAATAATGGCAAACCCAACTAAGAGTGGTCTAAGCAAAAAAAGACAATGACTTACTTATTATTATAGTCACATAACAAGAGTCAGAAAATTCCAGGGTTACTGTCATGTGGCTCAATGGTGTCATGGAAGGCTCTTTTTCTGCTTGGCTAGTCACAGTTAGATTTTCATCTTTAAACTCATGACCTTATGATCAGAAGATGTCTCTAAAGCTATAGAGGCAGCATTTCAGGCAGGAACACCTCGGATGACCAGCAACTCCTGTTGCCCAAGGCTGAAGGGTTACTAGAAAGTCCCAAGCTAACTGGGACTCGTTGGGTCACCCTATGGCCACTTTTTGTTAGGGAAGGCCATCTTCCCCAGAAACTCCAGCAGATTCTCCTAGGTATTTTGGAGCAGAACTAGGTCACATCATCACCACTAGACCAATGGCCGGCAAGGAGGCCCAGGATCCCCATGCTGTGATTCATCCCCTGGGGCTGGAGAAGACCCTCCTCTGGGCTTGCCCAACACTGAAACAGCATGGGGGTTTTAGCTGCCAGGAAGGTCAGGAATCTGAACATTTGCCAGAGTGCTCATAAAAAGAGTTACTTTCCCAGTTAACCAGATCTTACCAACCAAGCAATGTGTATGTGTTAGATACATTATTGATTTGTTTATTCCTTAATTGAACAAATATATGTCCAAGCTCTAGCCTGGGCCAAGTGGGTCTAGGGGAACCTCCCCCACCCCCAGCTCACTCCCCCGACACTGTGGGATTTGCAGAGCTCCAGGTGATTCCAGCAGAAACTCAACCACCAACTCAACCAAGGCCAACTGGTGCTCCCGGAAACAGAGGGGCCACTGATTGCACTCTCTTGGTAATTGCCCGACTCCCTACTCTGTTCTTTGGTTTTTTCATGAATAAAGTAGACATTATACTTATTTCATAGGATTGTTGCAAGAGTTAAGTAACTTAATACAAGTTCACAGAGCTTGCCTGGCACATGAGAAGCAATCAGTTAGCTATTACTGTAAGGCTTGTGGTAGTTTTTCAAATGGCTACAAATCTTTTTGCACTTCTTTCTCAGGTGGGGGGTGGAGGGGAGAGTAAGTCTATGTTCCTGTCCTCTGATTCTGGGTGGACTCTGACTGCCTTGACCACTGGGATTCAGGAAGGAGAAATGTGACTTTTTGGTCATAAAAGGCCATGCCTCTTCTACCCTGTTCATGGGAACACTTGCTCTTGGAGTGCTACCCTGAGACGTCCATATTGGACAGGCCAGGTGGGACACTCTGGTCCACAGCTGTAGCTGAGCCCAGCCTTCTAGTTATCCACATCAAGGTGCCAGACATCACAGTCCTTCTAGCCTAGCCAATTGGTGCCAGCAATGGCTTCCATCCATCAACACCAAGTACAACAGAAGAATTGCCCAGCTGAGCCCTTTCCAAATTCATGATGCACAAAATTGGGTGCTATAATAAAATGATGGTTGTTTTAAGGTATTAATTGTTGGAGTTGTTTGTTACACAGCAACAGATAACTGAGTCACTACTCCTACAGTTGCTTATTACTACTACTATTAGTAGTAGTAGTAATATTAAAAGACTGTGCCACTTGAAGCTTGCCCTAACCATTTCTGGCTGATAAACTGCCCTTTAAGAAGCTACAGAAATATTCCTTATGAACTGTTGCTCCAGGACTTGTCCAAGAAAGTGACTCATCTTATGTGATCTGGCCCCAAAGAACATACCAAGCTCAGTATATAATAAACACTACCAAGCCAATATTTATATTTTAAAACTCTGAAAAGTTCAAAGTCAAACCAAATGTCAAACTAACAAGCATGCCTCCCATTTTAAAATAAAAAATATAAAACTTAAATTCCTGATTTCCCCTGAATATAGCAGAGGTGCCTGGGAGAACCTGATTCCTGTAACATACCAGCCAAGGAGGAAAGACGCTAATGGTCTTATGTTCTTTCTACTTGTCAAAGTGAAGGAAAACAACACATTGCTTTTAAACAATATTTATATAACACTCCCCAGAAGCTGTACATGCTGAAGTAAACTATAACCTTTCTCTCTTTAAACACCTTTTGCTTATTATTCAAATAGGAAGTTATTCTTTCAGAATTAGCTACATCTGTCAACCCAGCATTCCTGACTGCCACATAGAAAGTTCTTACCATATCCCATCTCCTCAATAACTTTCCCTTGAGCTTAATTTTCCCCTAGGTTTCATTTATTTTTGTGAACTCCCTGGGGCTTCCTGACAAAAGAAACCTTTAGGACTGTAGGTAACCATAGGTAACATGGTCTGCACGTTTCGGGCTATATTATTTTTTTATTAGATTTTTCAACTCAGAGTAAGACAGTAGGACAAATCTACATCGAAGGCAATTAGCTTTTTATTAGTGGTTCCACAGACCCAACGTTTATTATAAACCTTAACGTACCAACTTTCTTGTCTCCTTCATGGGTTTAAAAGGTGCCCAGTGTGTTCTCAGATGTGTTTTTGTTGGATGGGCATGGGTTATAGCTCTTTGGCAGGAAAGCTTGGGTTGAGTAGATGAAAGTGTACTGGATTCTATCTGTGCAAAATTCCGAGCACTCACTTCCATTGTTTCCTTATGTGACATAAATTGATCAGGAGGAAACCGTCCCCTTCCCACCATTGATCATTGTTTATAATCCCTTATCCACGGAAGGGTGTTCCAGCTTTCAGCCTTGCCTAAAAAACACGCAGATTATTGCAATCTGAATTCCACCTGTGACTAATCCCGTCCACAGCCTCTCCCGTCTGCCACGGACTCTCTTCCCTGTGACTTTTAGCGATACAGAGTGAGGTTAGTCCTGGCTACTCTCCAGCAGAATTTCACGCATAAGACAAGGGCCAAGCAGAGATGTCCCTTACCCATCCGAGAACATGACAAAGAGGGCCAGGACGGGGCTTTGGTGGAGGGTGGTTTAAGGAAGAGGAGAGGGCTTCGTTTTCAAGAGAATGAATTTGACCAAACTGGCCCCAGAATGCATTCCTGGCCTCATCCATGAGGCCTTCGATCAGCAGACTGGCTTTGGGGTTTCCTGGACACTGTCTGATCTGAGTGGAATCCAGAGAGGTGCAATCAGGCTCTCGGAAGACTGAACACAAATGGTGAATTAGATGGGTTCATCTTCATTCTGCTTTTTCACTTTTTTCAAATTTGCAAACCCTCTTTGCATGCCACACAGACACAATCATTACTAGATTCTCTGTTGAACACCTATGGCGGTCCAGGCCCCAACCAGCAGGCTTCCTGTCAGATTTTCCAGATTTAGTTTCAAAATAGGTCATATTTTTTATGTTTATATTTAGTTTCAAAATAGGTCATATGACCCTGACTTGTTCCATAAAGGGTTGGAGGCATCTAACTGAAAAATATAATTATAAAAAGCCGATTCAACTTCTTATTTGGTTAAAGATGTTTTGCTGTAAATGTGAAACAAAAATTGAAATCCTCGTTTTCATTTTAAAGTGATCTTTCAAGATGATTACCTTATTTTACAACAAACAGACATTTCTAATAATTGAATACCATTAAATATCTGTCCAAAAATTTCCTTTTGACCTCAAAATTACAGCTGATATATAGTGTTTTTGTTTCTTCCTAACCACAAGGAAATCAGAGGTCATCATGTAAATGATGCAGAAGAAACGTTTTGCATGGGCAAAACTGCACCATCTCCAGGATTTGGATAAACTTTTATGTCATTGTCCTTGTCTGTGGCACAGTAAGGGGCAGGGGCGGGGGTCCTCTGCTCTGATCCCCCCTGAAAGCTCTCCTTTAGTATTTTATTTTATATTTTATTATTTCATTCAACATCAAGGCACATTGCCTTTTAATTTTTTCATTCTGTGGACCACTTGAACTCTCATGTTCCCAGGGTTTATTAAAATACTCAAATGTCACTCTTTCACTTTGATCTTATAAATAAACTTTTGGCTGTGTCTGTCAGGGAGAGCTGAATTTACAAATTCTCTGGCCAGACCAGGCTGTGCTGGAACTCAGTGGCAGTTCGTGGCCACGCAGGCGATTCTGCTGGCCCGGACATTGCTGCCATTTCCTGACATGCCCTCCATTCCCTGCCCAAACATCCCTCAGCGATGGACAGATGGGAAGAAGGAGGAGAAGAGAAAGACACTGTCTGACCACTCGTCCTCCTTCCTGCTTTTGTTCCGGGTGTAGATGATGAGCCCGCCTTCAGCCCAGTCTTTCACCTGGAGCAGCACGGCGTTCTCTCCAGTGGGAAGCAGCTCATGTCAGTTTCAATCATTTCCATTCTGGGCATTTTGCAGACCTTTTGAGAAAGGTGAGCAGGGATATCCAGTGCCTCGAGGAGCCCAGAATCGATGGCCCTGGTTCCTGTCCTGGATCTTCCCTCCTGAGCAGAATCTCCTGATCTGAATGTGGGGAAGCACAATGACCCCCAATCACAGAGGAATGTTGGAGGATCATGCTGTGTGCCCGCTGTGGAGATGCATGTTTGCATTATGTGTTCTCATTTAGCCGCCTCCTGTGTGACAGGACATACTGCATGCCAGTCTTCTTGTTGACTCAGTTCCTGTGCTGGCAAAGACAAATAAACTGAGTTTGAGGAAGAGTGTGACTCTCAGGGAGAGGGCTGATTGGTGAGGTCAGATGAGAAGTGAAGGGGAATTGAGGAGAGCTGTGGCTGTGGCTGTGAAAATGGTGGGTGCACCCACGTTCAACCACATGTGGGCTGCCCCGCAAGGCTACAGGAGCCTGGGTTCTGCAGGCGCTGTACGTCCCAAGGTCCAGGGACTTAATTTTGTTGTTACTTTTGTGTTTTGTTTGTTTAATAAAATATATAATAGTACATCATGAAATAAAACAGAAAAAGGAATGAAACCATAAGGGGTGGCTTCTTTCTAAAGAAGCCTCCCCATATTTGGACCTCTGGGGGCAGGGCATTACGCTGAGCGGCTTTACACATGGATATCTCCGCGTGGGTGGCTTAGTCTGTTTGTGCTGCTATAACAAAATGCTGCAGGCGACGCAATCTATAAACAATAGAAATGTGTTGCTCGCAGTTCTGTAGGCTAGGAAGTTCAGGATCGAGGTGGGCTGGGCATGGCATCTCATGCCTGTAATCCCAGCATTTTGGATGGCTGCAGCAGGAGAAGCACTTGAGCCCAGGAATTTGAAACCAGCCTGGGCAACATAGTGAGACTCCATCTCTACCAAAATTTTTTTTTTAATTTGCTGGGCATGGTGGTGTGCACCTGTAGTCCCAGCTACTCAGTAGGCTGAGGTGGGAGAATTGCTTGAACCTGGGAAGCTGAGACTATAGTGAGCCATATTTGCACCACTGCCCTCCAGCATGGGTGACATAGTGATATCTTGTCTCAAAAAAAAAAAAAAAAAAAAAAGATCAAGGTGGGAGCAGATTCTGTGTCTGGTGAGGGCCCATTCCTTATAGATGGTGCCTCCTCTGTGTCTTTGCATGGCAGAAGAGGTGAACAATCTTCCTCAGACCCCCTTTATAATGCTGCTGCTGTGGTTTGAATGTGTCTCCCCAAGTTCATGTGTTAGAAACTGAATCCTTAATGCAACCGTGATGAGAAATGAAACTTTAAGAGGTGATTAGGTTATAAGGACTCTACTCTCATGAATGGATTCATATCATTATCAAGGGAATGGGTTCATTCTCAAGAGAGGGAATTTGTTACAAAAGCAAGTTCACCCCTCTCTTGCTCTCTCTCTTACTTCCTCCATGGGATGATGCAGTGAGAAAGCCCACACCAGAGGTAGTGCCTTGATCTTGGACTTCCCAGTCTCTAGAACCATGAGCCAATAAATTTCCGTTCTGTGTAAGTTACCCAGTCTCAAGTATTCTTTCAGAGCAACACAAAACAGACTAAGATGTCCCTAATCCCATTCTTAAGGACTCTACTCTCATAATCTAATCACCTCCTAAAGGTTTCACCTGTTAGTACTATTGCATTGAGGACTAAGTTTCAACATATAAATTTTGGGGTGACATAAACATACAGACCATATGTTTGTCCTAAATTCATGTCATTTTCACATGCAAAATCCATTAATTTCATCTCAATAGCCCTAAAAGTCTTAACTTATTCTAGCATCAACCAAAAATTTAAGTCCAAAGTCTCATCTAAATATTCTCTAAATCAGATATAGGTGAAACTCAAAGTAGGATTCATCCTGAAGCAAATTGCTGTCCAGCTACAAGCCTGTGAAATCAAGTAAGTTATGTACTCCCAAATACAATGCTGGGACAGACATAGGACAGACGTTCCCATTCCCAGAGGGAAGAATGGGAAGGGAGAAAGCAGCAATAGGGCTCAAGTAAGTCCAAACAGCACTAAATCTTCAGGCTTGAGACCAATCTCCTCTGACTCCACGTCATACCTTCTAGACACACTGGGGCAGGAGTTGGGGCCACAAGGCTTTGGGGTGGCTCTGCCCTCATGGCTCCACTGGGCCAAGCCCAGACTGTAGTTGTCCCAGGTTGGAGTCTCAGGCCTGTGGCTCTCCCAGACTGGAATTGTATGCTTATGGTTTTACTAGTCTGGAGTCTAGAAGGCTGCCCAATTCTCATGACTCCATTAAGCATTTCCCTAGTGAAGGCTCTCCGGTGTGGGCTTGCCCTGCAGGTGCCCCTCTGCCTGAGTTGCATGCCTGAGACTCCAGGGGGTTCCATCCTTCGAAGTCTAGGTGGAGACAGCCACACCCCCACAGCTTTTGCACTCTGCAGCCTGGTGGATGCCAAGGTTTACTGCCTATGCTCTCTGAAATCAGAAGATTCCAACTCCCCTGTGCCAAGGGGCATTACTGTGCTAAGGTGGACTGGAAGATCCACCAGCTCTTACCTTTGGATGGACTCTTTGCTAGGGAGCCTCTCAGTTCTCCAGACCACTGAACTCCTGGCTCAAGCACCCACAGGCTTCACCAATGCCCGAACCCATCTAAGTCCTGGAGTGAGCAGGCTTAGGTGCCTGCTGTCACTGTGGCCAAATCCCACCTTGGCTACTGTGCTGGACAGCACAGATACAGATAAACAAATGCCAGACCAATTTGATCTTTTGCTTTTTATTAGGAGAAGAAAGGAAGTTCTTTCTCCATATAAAGAACTTATGGAAAAAGACTGAGCTAACCATGAGAGGTAGAACAAAAATGAGGCAGAAGAACAAACTGTATTAAACAGGAAAAAAAATAGCAGGAAAGAGAAACCTAGAAAAATAAATAAGATGCAGGGCGATCTGTTTAGCTTGATTTCTGTCTAAGCACGCGGCTGAGCGCTTAATACCCAGAACACTGCGAATTTCTCACGACTATGCCGGGAGGAGAGTGCTGTGGTCATCTCTTTCTGATCTGAGGAACAGAGGCCCAGAACACAAGCCTAGCTCACAGCTAAAAGGTAGTGACCATAGGATGCAAACCCTGTCTTTGTGGGACCGCACAGCCAGTGCCCTAAGTACTCTGCAATTTTACCCCAAAGTTTCAGTAGCACGCCTTGGGGATCAATTGTGTTTGAGCCAAGGTGGAAAATTTTCTGCTGGAAAGAGTTATGAATAAGTTACCACGGATCCAAAAGTAACTTGCTTTGCATGGTTTTCACCCCAGTATCAACTGGAAAAATCAAGCAGGGAACTCTCCTTGTTGTAACAAGAGGCCAGGAAGCCAACACATCATTCATAAGCAACATTAGGTGTTTCCTTGGGGAAAAAACACTTTTTCTTCAGAATGGAAATGTGATTGCTGTCTTCCTTAAAGAAGTACCTGTTCATTATAAAATGTCTAAAGGCATAAATGTCTAAAAGCAGAAAAAGGAAGATTCCTCTCCCTTTTCTTCAATTCCTCTCCCTGCTCTGTAAGAATGGACTTCCCAGTTGTGGATGGTTTTATATAATGAGAAAGGAGAATCCACAATATGGGCAGCACTGTGTATAAAGACGTCTTTCCAAAGCAATGCCCTCCATGCAGTTGCTTTCTCGGAACTGTGAGAGCTTCGTTGACGAATGGACCCTTAACAATTCTGCACTGATGGGCACATGATGTCATGATACTATAAATTACCCTGCTGTGTGCATTTCCCAAACGCTTGTACATCTTTAACCATCTTGAAGTATTTCCTCAGGACAGATTTACAGGGCAGGTTTTTTTTTTTTTTTTTCATTTTTTCATTAAAAAATATTTTTTAGAGACAGGGACTCTGTGTCACCCAGGCTGGAGTGCAGTGGTGAGATTATAGCTCACTGCATCCTTGAACTTCTGGGCCCAAGTGACACTCCTGCCTCAGCCTCCCAAGTAGCTGGGACTACAGGCGTGCACCACCATGCTCAGCGAATTAGCTTTTATTTTTTTATAGAGATGCGGTCTCACCATGTTGCCCAGTCTGGCCTTGAATTCCTGGCCTCAAGCAATCCTCCCGCCTCTGCCTCCCAAAGTGCTGGGATTACAGGCACAAGCTACTGTGCCCGACCTACACAGCAGTTTTTAAAAGCCTGGTGTCCCCAAGCGTGTTATGGCCACATCCCCAAGGGGAAACATCCAGACCACAGTCACAGCACAGCCCACATTCCTGGCTTGGCTGTGCTTGCCAGCGCAGGACCTCAAGCCTCCTGGAAGCACCCCACTAAATCCTGTACCTGGGGGGCAGGACACGAGCCTTTAAGCCACCCGCAGCATCCTCCACTTACTTTTTTTTTTTTTACCTTCCCTATACTGCTCTCATGAGATGCCAACGCCCTGTTCCCTCTCTCAGCTGACAATGGTCCTCCCCCACATCTAGCAAACCTGGGCTGGGGCGGGGGCTGGGATAGTCAGGACCTTGATGATTTCCATGCCAAGGACCTGGCTCCCATCTCTCGAGGTGCAAACCTCTGAGCTTTCAGACATGACAAAGTCATTCCTTGGCTCCATCACACAGAATCCAAACTCACTATTCCCTGGACTCCTTCTGTCCCTGTCCTACAAGATTCCAGAATCCCCATACCAGGACAGTATTATTATGCTAAATTGGACTGGAAGATCTACTGGCTCTTACCTTTGAATGGGATTTTTCCTAGGGAGCTTCTTAGGTATCCAGACTACTAAACTTCTGGCTCAAGCACCCAAGGTTTCACAAATGCCCAAACCCATCCAAGTCCTAAAGTGAGCGGCTTAGGTTCTGGTTGTGCCCATACCACAGGTTATTGGATCTCCATGTGTAGGGAGTGAAGGGGGCAACTCAGACATTTTGAGGGGAGAAGTGTCATCAGTATCTTCATGGGTAGGAGGAAGATGAGGATGTGAAAACTAGAAGAGACAACATGGGGATGGGGGAGACATTCAAGAATGCTGGAATATCAGAACTGGAGTGGATCTGAGCTTGCAGTGTATTAGTCAGTGTTGCTGCAGTAACAAACAGCCCCAGATTCTCAGTGGCCACAACAGCAAACACATTTCTCACTATACTACTGGGGCCCCTGATGGTGCTTTGCTCCATGCATCTTCTCATTCTGGGATCCAGACACAAGAAGCAGCCATGTGGGTCTCAAGGCAGAGGAAAAGAGCAAGAGGGCTGGCAGGGGCTCCCACTGTGCTGCTCAAACAGAGCTTGTGCAAGCACCTGGCTTAAATCTGTGCTCATATTTCAGTGGCTAAAGCATGTCCCCTGGCTAAGCTCAAAGTCAAGAGGCAGGGATGTATAATCCTTTAACAGGGAAGGGGGTATGAAGAATTGTCAATACCAACTCTAACTACCACAGATGGCACAACCCTAACTCTGCTATATGCCTGGAGAAACTGAGGCATAGAAGAGGGAAGTGGCTTGCCCAAAGTCCACAAACCAGTCAGTAGCAGAACCAGCTCTAGGAACATTTCCTGGCCATGAAGCCAGTGTTCTTCATCCTGCTCCCAAAATGTCTTCCAGGAGATATTAACTGATATGGTTTGACTCTGTGTCCCCACCCAAATCTCATGGTGAATTGTAGTCACCAGTGTGGGAGATGGGGCCTGGTGAGAGGTGATTGGGTCATGGGGGTGGATCCTTCATAAATGATTTAGCGCCATCTTCCCCCAGTGCTGTCTTGTGATAGAGTTCTAATGAGATCTTGTTTAAAAGTGTGTGGCATATTCCCCTTGGCTCTCTTGCTCCTGCTCCAGCCACATAAGACATGCCCGCTTCCCTTCTGCTTTCTGCCATGATTGTAAGTTTCCTGAGGTCTCCCAAGCCATGCTTCCTGTACAGCCTGCAGAACTGTGACTCAGTTAAACCTCTTTTCTTTATAAATTACTCAGTCTCAGGCATTTCTTTATAACAATGGGACAGTGGACTGGTACATTATCCAATTGGGGAATGGGTGTTTGTGGGGAGTCTTTGTTATAAGAAAGCTCAGAGCCTTTAATATGCCACTGAGGGACTGGGTGTGGTGGCTCATGCCTATAGTCCCAGCACTTTGGGAGGCCGAGGCGGGTGAATCACCTGAGGTCAGGAGTTCAGACCAGCCTAACCAACATGGTGAAACCCCGTCTCTACTAAAAATACAAAAATTAGCTGGGCGTGGTGGCATGTGCCTGTAATCTCAGTTACTTGGGGGGCTGAGGCAGAAGAATCACTTGAACCCGGGAGGTGGAGGTTGCAGTGAGCCGAGAATGCACCACTGCACTCCAGCCTGGGATACAGGAATGAAATTCTGTCTCAAAAAAACAAACAAGAAACAAAATGCCATTGAGATTTGTCACCTCCAGGTCAGGAAAGTGGGCTTCAGCTTTTCCAAACTTTTTTTTTCTTTTTTTAATCACCGAACCCACAGAACCATCTGAGGAGCAGCACATGGGGCTGGCGCTCCGGGGACACACTTTGGGAAACAGCAGCACCACGCCAGCAACAGACGGACTTACTGCACCACCAGGGCCATGAGACTCAAGTTTTAGGTTGCTATAAGGAATGTTTTAAAATAACATAACCTTCATATAAATTCTTCACAGCTTAGAAATAGACACAGCTTTCATTTTTAGAAGGTTCCCATTACTCTGCAAGGCCATCATTAATTTTGATTATTTTTTCCATTTTTATTTCTTTTCAGTTGCAGCCGAAAATGTAATAAATGTAATGAAACAGATATTCATAAAGTCATTGGTGGATGAATCATGGGGATCTGGATAATGTTTTTGTCTACTATGACAGCCTTGATTTCTTTAATAAAAACAACAGATATCACAAATCACTTCTCAACAATAAAAATATGTTTTCACAAAACAAAAACCTACGTTTTGCTGTGATAATGGCAGCACATCATGTCATTCTCAACACATCTAATACAACTTAACCAGTTGTACATGGCCTCTGGTTGGGGTCATGGGACTCTTCTGAAAAAGGCTACAGGAATTAGATCATCTCAAATCATTAGGGTATTTCTTTCCATGATGATTCTTTTGAGTTGTAACATATGTGAAATTAAAATAAACTTTATATGGCTTTGGATTTCCCCAAACCTTTCAAAAAGTAAAATCTTATTCAAATGGCTCAAAAATAATACTGTAAAATATACTCCAGTCCCCCTTTAAGGCGGGGGTACTTTTCTGATCTACTGGAATAGACTTAGAAACTGTGGCCAGGAGAGCCGGCTCTCTCAGCCATCCTCTCAGGCGGTGGCTCCACAGATCACAAGTTTCTGGTTAAAAGAGCCCTGAAGATCACTGACCTGCTCCCCATGGGCCTGATTCCTCTCTGCTTCCTCCCTCCGGGTC
Organism: Cheracebus regulus; assembly: GCA_963574635.1. Taxonomy (NCBI): domain Eukaryota; kingdom Metazoa; phylum Chordata; class Mammalia; order Primates; family Pitheciidae; genus Cheracebus; species Cheracebus regulus. The sequence goes on from CAUYQU010081885.1 coordinate 19,376, forward strand.
ACCATGAGGGCCCTGGGGACTGGTACAGCTCACAGCTAGGAAGTCATGATCCTAGGATTCAAACTCCGTCTTTGTGTAACTGCACAGCCAGCGCCCTAATACTCTCCAGTTTTAGCCCAGGGTTTCAGCGGCCTGCCGTGGGGCTCAATTGTGTTTGCCCCAAGGTGGAAAATTTTCTGTTGGAAAGGGTTATGAGTATAGTTAAGAGTCCCCTGACTATGTGGGACAGGTCAGATGATACAAAGTTGTTCTTTATGTGGGACTGAAATGAACTTCCCCTCAATCTCCATCTCTTGAGGGAGGAGGAATGAGTCTAATTCCTGTATCCTGTGACTGTCCCTTCGAATATTTCAAGACTGTCATCTTTCTCCCCAGTCTTCTCTTCCACAGAGCAAACATCTTTCAGCTCCTATGCAGCACGTGGCGTGAATGTTTCTGAGGCCCTACAGCTGCTGCAGGTGGACACTGGCTTAAAGGAGCCCCCTGAATCCGTGATGCTGAGACTGGGCAGAGACACCCAAGAGCTGTTTCTACTCCAGGAAACGGGGTGAGTGGAGGACAGGGGTGTCTGCAGGGCCTGTCCCCCCATTGCCTTGACTGTGCCCTATGACTGCATCCCCACACCGCCATGGAGATAGGACACGGCCCTAGCCCCACCTCTATGTCACTGTGGCCTTTCCACCCAGTGCCAAACCAGACAATGTTTTTAAATATGTGGGTGATCAGCATCATTCAGACATGTCCTGAGTGATACATGTAAAACCCTGCAACGTGATGAGAAATACATGTTCGTCATTGTAACCACAGAGAATGTGGGGCCATTTGTTCCTGGGTAACGCTGACTAATACACCAACTAAGATCCCTTTGAGAAGTATGTGCAGTCACACACGGTTTAACAACAGGGAGGTGTTCTGAGAAACTTATTGTTGAGAAATGTCATTGTTTGAACGTGCTGGAGTGACATACACCAACTTAGATGGCATAGGTTCCTGGACACGCAGGGTATATGTAGAGCTTTTTGCTCCAAGGCTACAAACCTGTGTAACATGCTGCTCTACTGAATACTGCAGACACCCGTAGCACAACACTAAGCATCTGTGTATCTAAACCTAGAGAAGGTACAGTAAAAATACAGTGTTATAATACTGTAAAATCACCATCAGGTATGTGGTCCATTGTTGGCCAAACCATTGTTATGCGGCACATGGCTGGACATACATAAAATGCGTGTGTGTGGACATATACACACAGCATTTAGACCAGATACATGGATTTGTATATAATTTCTATTATTGTTCTAGAATGAAGTGGTTTGCCATTTTTATTAGTAGTCAGTAGTCTCCACTAAACTAAATCCAACGTTTCAGTTTGTGTTTCTGATCAGATTGAAAATATATTTAAAGGAGAGAGATCCAAGATGGCCGATTAGCAACAGCACAGGAATGTAGCTCCCAGTGAAAGCGCAGAGAACGAGTGGACGCCGCACTTTCTGACGATTTTTGTTGCCCACAGACTGGGAGATTCCCGGCAGAGGAGCCACACAGGTCGCCAGCACGACTCTTTTGGCCAGCGCGGCTGTTTTGCCGGCGCCTCAGCACGGCGCTTCCCGGTGTGGAGTATACAGGACGGACGGGCTCGGCTGGTCCCACCCCCAACAAGGAAAACAGCAATTGGAAGCGCTGAGGACTGAGAGTTTCACAGCAAACACAGCGAACCATGGAAGGTCCGGCTCTGTGGGGAACAGGCATCCGCCAAAGGAAAACTAAGAAACAGAAAAACTTCATCACCAGGCAGAGAGAGATCCAAGATGGCCATGTAGCAGCAGCTCAGGATTGTGGCTCCCAGTGAAAGCGCAGAGAGAGAGTGGATGCCACAATTGCAGACGAATTTTTGATGCCCACAGACTGGGAGATTCCCGGCGAAGGAGCCACACGGGTCGCCAGCGCGACTCTTTTGGCCGGCGCGGCGCTTCTCGATGCGGAGTGTAAGGGACTGGATGCCCTTTTAGTCAGGCTCGGCTGGTCCCATCCCCACAAGGAGAACAGCAATTGGAAGCGCTGAGGACTGAGAACAAGCACAGCTGAACCCGGGAAGGCCCAGCTCTGTGGGGAAGGGGCGCCCCCTGAAGGAAAACTAAGAAA
>CAUYQU010081886.1:0-14830 GCA_963574635.1 Cheracebus regulus
AGTCTCAGGATACAAAATCAATGTGCAGAAATCACAAGCATTCCTATATACCAATAACAGACAAACAGAGAGCCAAATCAAGAGCGAACTCCCATTCACAATTGCTACAAAGAGAATAAAATACCTAGGAATACAACTAACGAAGGAAGTAAAGGACTTCTTCAAAGAGAACTACAAACCACTGCTTAATGAAATAAGAGGACACAAACAGATGGAAAAACATTCCATGCTCATTATTAGGAAGAATTCATATCGTGAAAATGGCCATACTGCCCAAAGTAATATATAGATTCAACACCATCCCCATCAATCTACCAATGACCTTCTTCACAGAATTGGAAAATACTACTTTAAACTTCATATGGAATCACAAGAGAGCCTGCATAGCCAAGACAATCAACAGAATTGGAAAAACTTTTTGCAGTCTACCCATTTGGCAAAGGGCTAATATCCAGAATCTGCAAAGAACTAAAACAGATATACAAGAAAAGAAACAACCCTGTTCAAAAGTGGGCAAAGGATATGAACAGACACTTTTCAAAAGAAGACATATATGAGGCTAATAAACTTATGAAAAAATGCTCATGATTACTGGTTATTAGAGAGATGCAAATCAAAACCACATTGAGATACCATCTTATGCCGGTTAGGATGGTGATTGCTAAAAAATCTGGAGACAACAAATGCTGGAGAGGATGTGAAGAAATAGGAACACTCTTACACAGTCGGTGGGAGTATAAATTAGTTCAACCATTGTGGAAGACATTGTGGTGATTTCTCAAGGATCTAGAAATAGAAATTCCATTTGACCCAGCAATCCCATTACTGGGTATGTACCCAAAGACCTAAAAATCATTCTACTATAAAGACACATGCACACATATGTTCATTGCAGCCCTGTGTACAATATCAAAGACCTGGAACCAACCCAAATGCCCATCAGTGATAGACTGGACAAAGAAAATGTGGTACATATACACCATGGAATACTACACAGCTACTATATAGCCATAAAAAACAATGAGTTCGTGTCCTTTGTAGGGACGTGGATGAATCTGGAAACCATCATTCTCAGCAAACTGACACAAGAACAGAAAGCCAAACACCCTATGTTCTCACTCATAGGTGAGTGTTGAACAATGAGAACATGTGGACTCAGGGAGAGGCGTGTCACACACTGTGGACAGTTGTGGGGGGTAGGGGAGAGACAGTGGGGGGTGGGGAGGGATAACATGGAGAGAAATGCCAGATATAGTATCCACCTAATGTAAAATTTAAAAAAATAAAAAAATAGTTTAAAAAAGGAAAAATAGGACAATACATAAGGTTCACAAAGTGGCACAAGAGAGAACCCAAGAAGCCTACACTTTGATATGTTTCTGTCATTCAGAATAAAGTTTTAGTGGCATAGCATAGAAGATCCATTAGAGAGCTTGAAGGTGAGCTAGCCCAGTCCCCTCATGTAAAAGGTGAGGAAACTGAACTTCAGAAGTGTTAAATTAGGCATTTTGAGTTCCACAGTTGAGTGATCAGGAGACTTGGTTCTAGTCTCAATTCTACCTCCAATACGATATAAGTACGTTAAGAATATAAAGATGACAGGTGGCTGGCAAGATGGCTGAATAGGGAACAGCTCTCGTCTGCAACTCCAAATGAGATCAACACAGAAGGGAGGTGATTTCTGCATTTCTAACTGAGGTACCTGGCTCATCTCACTGGGACTAGTTAGACAGTGGGTGCAGCCCATGGAGGGCAAGCTGAAGCAGGGTGGGGCATTACCTCATCTGGGAAGCATGCAAGGGGTCAGGGAACTCCATCTCCTAGTCAAGGGAAGTCATGAGTGACTTTGCCATGAGGAACAGTGCACTCCAGCCCAGATACTATTCTTTTCCCATGGTTTTGGCAAGCCACAGACCAGGAGATTCCCTCTCATACCTTTGCAATCAGTGCCCTAGGTTTTAAGCACAAAACTGGGTGGCCATTTGGGCAGACACCGAACCAGCTGCAGGAGTTTTTTTTCATACCCCAGTGGTACCTGCAATGCCAGTGAGACAAAACTGTTCACTCCCTTAGAAAGGGGGCTGAAGCCAGGAAGCCAAGTTTTCTAGCTCAGTGGATACCACCTCCATGGAGCCCAGCAAGCTAACATCCACTGGCTTGAAATTCTCACTGCCAGCACAGCAGTCTGAAGTTGACCTGGGATGCTTGAGCTTGGTGGGGGAGGAGCATCCACCATTGCTGAGGCTTCAGTAGGCAGTTTTCCCCTCACAGTGTAAACAAAGCTGCTGAGAAGTTTGAACTGGGCAGAGCACACTGCAGCTCAGCAAAGCCAGTGTACTCAGACTGCCTCTCTAGATTCCTCCTCTCTAGGCAGGGCATCTCTAAAAGAAAGTCAGTAGTCCCAGTCAGAGGCTTATAGATAAAACTCCCACCTTCCTGGGACAGAGTACCTGGGGGAAGGGGTGGTTGTGGGCACAGCTTCAGCAGACTTAAACGTTCCTGCCTGCCAGCAATGAAGAGAGAAGCAGATCTCCCAGCACAGAGCTCGAGCTCTGCTAAGGGACACAATTGCCCCCACAAGTGGGTCCCTGACCCCTGTACCTTCTGACCAGGAGACACCTCCCAGCTGGGATTGACAGACACCTCATACAAAAAAGCTCCAGCTGGCATCTGGGAGGTGCCCCTCTGGGATGAAGCTTCCAGAGGAAGAAACAGGTGGCAATCCTTGCTGTTCTGCAGCCTCTGCTGGTGATACAGGCAAATGGGATCTGGAGTGGATCTCCAGCAAACTCCAGCAGATCTGCAGCACAGGGGCCTGACTGTTAGAAGGAAAACTAACAAACAGCAACAGATAGTACCAACATCAACCAAACCAACATCCATACAGAAACTCCATCTGAAGCTCACCAAAATCAAATAGCAAAGGTAGATAAATCCATGAAGCAGAGGAAAAACCAGTGCAAAAAGCCTGAAAATTCCAAAAACCAGAACGCCTCTTCTCCTACAAAGGAACACAACTCCTCACCAGCAAGGGAACAAAACTGGTTGGAGAATGAGTTTGAAGACTGACAGAAGTAGGCTTCAGAAGGTGGGTAATAACAAACTCCTCTGAGCTAAAGGGGCATGTTCTACCCAAATGCAAGGAAACTAAGAACCTTGAGAAAAGGTTAGAAAAATATGTAATTAAAATATTCAGTTTAGAGAAAAACATAAATAACCTGATGGAGCTGAAAAACCAGCATGACAGCTTCCTGAAGCATGCACAAGTATCAATGGCCAACTCAATCAAGTGGAAGAATGGATATCAGAGACTGAAGAGCAACTAAATGAAATAAAGTGTGAAGACAAGATTAGAGAAAAAAAAAAGAATAAAAAGAAACAAATAAAGCATCCAGGAAATATGAATCTATGTGAAAAGACCAAACTTATGTTTGATTGGTGTATCTAAGAGTGTTGGGAAGAATGGAACCAAGTTGGCAAACACACTTCAGGATATTATCCAGGAGAACTTACCCAATATAGCAAGGCAGGACAACATTCAAATTCAGAAAATACAGAGAAAACCACAAAGATACTCCTCAAGAAGAGCAACTGCAAGACACATAATCATCAGATTCACCAAGGTTGAAATGAAGGAAAAAATGTTAAGGGCAGTCAGAGAGAAAGGCTACCCACAAAGGGAAGGCCGTCAGAATAACAACGGATCTCTCTGCAGAAACTGTACAAGACAGAAGAAAGTGGGGGCCAATATTCAACATTCTTAAAAGAATTTTCAATCCAGAATTTCATATCCAACCAAGCTAAGCTTCATAAGTGAAAAAGAAATAAAATCCTTTACAGACAAGCAAATGTCGAGAGATTGTCACCACCAGGACTGCATTACAAGAGCTCCTGAAGGAAGCACTAACCATGGAAAAGAAAAACCAGTACCAGCCACTGCAAAAACATACCAAATTGTAGACTGTCAACACTATGAAGAAACTACATCAACTAAAAGGCAAAATAACTAGCATCACAATGGCAGGGTCAAATTCACATATAACAATATTAACCTTAAATGTAAATGGGCTAAATTCCCTAATAAAAAGGACAGGCAAATAGGATAAAAAGTCAAGATCCATTGGTGTGCTGTATTCAGGAGACCCATCTCATGTGCAAAGACACATGTAGGCTCAAAATAAAGGGATGGAGGAATATTTACCAAGCAAATGGAAAGTAAAAAAAAAAAAAGCAGAAGTTGTAATCCTAGTCTCTGATAAAAAAGACTTTAAACCAATAAAGATTAAAAAAAAGACAAAGAAGGGTATTACATATTATTAAAGGGATCAATGCAACAAGAAGAGCTAACTATTCTAAATATATATGCACCAAATACAGGAGCACCCAGATTCATAAAGCAAGTTCTTAGAGATCTACAAAGAGACTTAGACTACCACAAAATAAGTATGGGAGACTTTAACACCCCACTGTCAATATTAGGCAAGTCAATGAGACAGAAAATTAACAAGGATATTCAGGATTTGAACTCAATTCCAGACTAAACCTACCTAATAGACATCTACAGAACTCTTCGCCCCTAATCGATAGAATATACATTCTTCTCAGCACCACACCACACTTACTCTAAAACTGACCACATAATTAGAAGTAAAACACTCCTCAGCAAATGCAAAAGAAAGGAAATCATAACAAACAGTCTCTCAGACCACAGTGCAATCAAATCAGAAATCAGGATTAAGAAATTCACTCAAAATCCCACAACTACATGAAAACTGAACAACCTGCTCCTGAATGACCACTGGGTAAATAACAAAATTAAGGGAGAAATAAATAAGTTCTTTGAAACCAATGAAAACAAAGCCACAACATAACAGAATCTCTGGGCCATGGCCAAAGCAGTGTTTAGAGAGAAATTTATAGCACTAAATGCCCACAGGAGAAAGCAGGAAAGATCTGAAATTGACACTGTAACATCACAATTAAAAGAACTAGAGAAGCAAGAGCAAACAAGTTCAAAAGGTAGCAGAAGACAATGAATAAGATCAGAGCAGAACTGAAGGAGATAGAGACACACACACAAAAAAACCCTTCAAAAAAATAAATGAATCCAGGGTCTGGTTTTTTGAAAAGATCAACAAAATAGACCACTATTGAGACTAATAAAGAAGAAAAGAGAGAAGAATCAGATGGGTGCAATAAAAAATGATAAAGGGAATATCACCACTTATTCCACAGAAATACGAACTACCGTTGGAGAATACTATAAACACCTCTATGCAAATAGAATAGAAAATCTAGAAGAAATGAATAAATTCCTGGACACATAAACTGTCTTAAGACTAAATCAAGAAGAAGTTGAATCCCTGAATAGACCAATAGCAAGTTCTGAAATTGAGGCAGTAATTAGTAGCCTACCAACCAAGAAAAGCCCAGGACCCGATGGATTCACAGCTGAATTCTATCAGAGGTACAAAGAGGAGCTGGTACTATTCATTCTGAAACTATTCCAAACAATAGAAAAAGAGGGACTCCTCCTTAATTCATCTTACGAGGTCAGCATCATCCTGATACCAAAACCTGGCAGAGACACAACAAAAAAAGAAAATTTCAGGCCAATATCCCTGATGAACATTGATGTGAAAATCCTCAATAAAATGTTGGCAAACCAAATCCAGCAGTATATCAAAAAGCTTATCCACCATGATCAAGTCAGCTTCATCTCTGGGATGCAAGGCTGGTTCAATATATGCAAATGACTAAACATAATGCATCACATAAACCTAACCAATGACAAAAATCACATGATTATCTCAGTAGATGCAGAAAAGGCCTTCAATAAAATTCAACACACCTTCACGCTAAAAACTCTCAATAAACTAGGTATTGATGGAATGTATCTCAAAATTATAAGAGCTATTTATGACAAACCCACAGCCAATATCATATTGAATGGCCAAAAGCTGAAAGCTCTTTTGAAAACCAGCACAAGACAAGGATGCCCTCTCTCACCACTCCTATTCAGCATAGTATTAGAAGTTCTGGCCAGGGCAATCAGGCAAGAGAAATAAATAAGGAGTGTTCAAATAGGAAGAGAGGAAGTTAAATTGTCTCTCTTTGCTGATGACATGATTGTATATTTAGAAAACCCCATCGTCTCAGTCCCAAAACTCCTTAAGCTGATCAGCAACTTTAGCCAAGTCTCAGGAGATACAAAATCAATGTGCAAAAATCACAAGCATTCCTCTACACAATAGGCAGAGAGCTAAATCATGAGTGAACTCCCATTCACAATTGCTACAAAGATAATAAAATACCCTAGGAATACAACTTACAAGAAATGTGAAGGACCTCTTCAAGGAGAACTACAAACCACTGCTCAAGGAAATAAGATAGGACACAAAAAAATAGAAAAACATTTAATGCTGATGGATAGGAAGAATCAATATCGTGAAAATGGTCATACTGCCCAAAGTAATTTATAGATTCAGTGCTATTCCTATCAAGCTACCATTGGCTTTCTTCACAGAATCAGAAAAAAACAACTTTAAATTTCATATGGAACCAAAAAAGAGTCCATATAGCCAAGACAATCCTAAGCAAAAAGAACAAAGTTGGAGGACCATGCTACCTGACTTCTAACTATATTACAAGGCTACAGTAACCAAAACAAATACCAAAACAGGTACCAAAACAAATACCAAAACAGGTACCAAAACAAATACCAAAACAGGTACCAAAACAGATATATAGACCAATGTAACAGAAAAAAGACCTCAGAAATAACACCACACATCTACAACTATCTGATTGTTGACAAACCTGACAAAAACAAGCAATGGGGAAAGGATTCTATATGTAATAGTGTTGAGAAAACTGGTTAGCCATATGCAGAAAATTGAAACTTGAGCCCTTCCTTACACCTTATACAAAAATTAACTCACGATGGATTAAAGACTTAAACATAAGACCTAAAACTATAAAAACCCTAGAAGAAAATCTAGGCAATACCATTCAGGATATAAGCATGAGTTAAAGACTTCATGACTAAAACACCAAAAGCAATGTCAACGAAAGCCAAAATTGACAAATGGGACCTTATTAAACTAAAGAGCTTCTTCACAGAAAAAGAACCTATCATTAGAGTAAACATGCAATCTACAGAATGGGAGAAAATTTTTGCAATCTATCCATCTAACAAAGGGCTAATATCCAGAATCTGCAAAGAACTTAAATTTACAAGAATAAAACAACCCTATCAAAACATGGGCAAAGGATATGAACAGACACTTCTCAAAATAAGACATTTATGTAGCCAACAAATATGAAAAAAAAGCTCATCATCACTGGCCATTAGAGAAAGGAAAATCAAAACCACAATGAGATACCATCTAATGACAGAATGGCGATTAAAAAACTCAGGAAACAGCAAATACTGGACAGGATGTGGAGAAATATGAACACTTTTACACTGCTGGTGGGAGGGTAAATTAGTTCAATCATTTTGGAATACAGTGTGGCAATTCCTCAAGAATCTAGAACCAGAAATGCTATTTGACCCAGCAATCCCATGACTACATATATACTCAAAGGATTATAAATCTTCTGTGCATATAAACACAGGTGCTCATGTATGTTTTTTGCAGCACTGTACACAATAGCAAAGACTTGGAATCAACCCAAATGCCCATCAATGATAGACTGGATAAAGAAAATGTGACACATATATGCCATGGAATACTATGCAACCATAAAAAGGATGAGTTGATATCCTTTGCAGGGACATGGATGAAGCTGGAAACCATAATTCTCAGCAGACTTAGAACAGAAAACCAAACCAAACATCGCATGTTTTCACTCATAACTGGAAGTTGTACAATGAGAACACATGGACACAGGGAGGGGAACATCACACACAGGGGTGGGGGGCTAGGGGAGGGATACCATTGGGAGAAATACCTAATGTAGATGACAAGTTGATGAGTGCAGCTAACCACCTTGGCACATGTATACCTATGTAACAAACATGCACATTCTGCACATGTATCTCCAAACTTAAAGTATAATATTAAAAATAAAAAGAATATAAAGATGACAAATATGAAGATAAAGTGGAGTAGTCTGGGAAAATTTACATAATTATTTACTTATTTTATTCACTGTGTCTCTTCAAGATAGGTGGGAGGATTTGTCTTTTTAACTTTGAAATTCTGCTGCCTAGAATATTAAAATACTAGAGTAAATTGTCTGAGAGCTGAAAACCAAAGAAGGCCTCATCCCTATTCATCAGATGTAAATGTAATGATTTGAGTATCACCGTCATTAACTGGCTAATAACTATTTATGACCCCGGGATGTAGTTTCTACCCAGTTAATGGGCTTCATAGTAAAGCTATGATTTTATCTTAGCTGCTATGGCTCTTGGTTTCAGTTACTTGCATTAAGGGATGGGCAGGTTCTGTTGATTATCCACATAATAAGAGACCATGTCCAAGGGCCATCAGAAAAAACAATAACAACAACAACAAAAAACAAAACAACAACAACAACAACAACAACAAACACCCTCATCAAACAAAATTGGAGTTGTGCCTGAGTAGGAAGCCTTGCAGAATAACATGTTGATGGCCCCAAATAACCCTCACAAATCACACTTAAGGGAAATTGATCATACATTTTCTCAGCCACATTTTAAGGCAATTGTGAATCACTAAGTGCTGGGGGATTGTATCTGCTGACATTTCTCAACTAAGATTTTTCCCAAGCTGTTTTCACTTAGCCTTACAGCTATTACCCACCCCTTGTAGGCACAGCTTTGTGAAGAATACAGAGTCAAGCGTGGCTGAGCTAGGCTCAGAGTACAGGGGCTATTTCTGAATGTTTGGCCAGATGGGCTCCAAAGCAAGACTAGGTCCTGACAATTCCTACATCTGGTATCTTGACCATTCTCCAAGCCAAGCTCCACTTCTTCCCCCTAGTTGTTTTTCCCCTTAAAAATTGCTTTCCTTTAGACATTGTATTCCTTTATTCAGTCTGTATTTAATGAGCATACATAATGTGCCAGGACTAAGGAAGATTTGAAAAAAGCTTAAGATATGTTCCTTCTTCATTCTGACCTTGGACTTTAGTTTACAGGATAAAATATATACAAAAGCAATTTTCCTAGATTTTACCTGACACCTACTATTTCTACTGTCATGCCTCTTGTAATTACCATTACCACTTTTGCCTGAACAACTGCAATGGCATTAACCCTAACTGATATCTCCTCATCCATTTTTGTTAAAAGGACAGTCAGATTATTTTAGTTCTTTTTCAAAAAGCCTCTAGTGGAAGAGGGAGTCAAGATGGCTGAACAAACCATCTTGCTCTGTGCACAACACCCAGCAAGAGAGATGCAGAAATCGAGAGATCTCCAGCACCAACTGAGGTACCAGGTGCATTTCAATGGGTCTGGACAGATAGTGAGCAAAACACAGGCAGGGCCGACCAAGGCAGAGAGGGGTGCCACTTCACCCAGAAAGTGCATCTGACCAGTGAGTCGAAGGCTCCCTCTGGCACTCTGGTCCAGATACAGTGCTTCCCCCAAAGCCTCAGCAATATACAGAACAGGGGACCTTAGCCAGTCAAGTGCCAGGAATTACAAATGCAGAGTTGAATAATAATCCAGGATGGTGTCCCAGATTGGTGCACAGATCTAAGCAAATGCATAAGCCCATAAGCTGACTGGGAGAGCCTGTGGACGGAGCTGTCACCACCTCTGGCTGCCCAGAGAGAGAGGAAGCTGAAAGCCAGGAGACAGACTATGTGGCTGGGTGGGTCCTTACCCTCCCCAACAAACCCCAGAGGGCTGAAGCACTAACTTTAGAGGGTTACGCAGCCAGTGCCTCAGTCCGAGCTGAACCCTGAATGATCCAGGCTGTGGAGGAAAGACACAATCTACCATTAAAGAGGTGGGACTAGGCTTCATGTTTTAACAAAAAGCACAGGAAGCCTATGGAGCAATGGGATGGTATTCTTGACCACCTAGCAGCACCTCCAGGTCAGCAGAAGAGGTTGGCCTAACCTTCCAATGTAAACAAAAAGACACATGAAGCCTACCTAGTAACCTGAAGGAGTCCCTAGAAACCCAGTAGTGCCTCGACAGGCAGGCAAGCAACTTCATCAAGCAGCTCCCTAAGATCACTGCCAGGTAAATCCACGAAGATGGAAAAAAAAAAAAAAAGCACAAAAAAGATGAAACCATCAAAGACCAGAACACCTCTTCTCCTTCAAGGGATCACAACTCCTCAACAACACGAGAACACAGCATGACTGAGAAAGAGTGTGATGAATTGGCAGAAATAGGCTACAGAAGGTGGATAATAACAAACTTTTCTGAACTAAAGGAACATGTTCTAACTCAATGCAAAGAAACCAAAAACCTTGAAAAAAGGTTAGATGAAATGCTAACTAGAATAACCAGCTTAGAGAAGAACATAAATGACTTGATGGAGTTGAAAACCACAGCACAAGAACTATGTGAAGCAAACACAAGTTTTAATAGCCAAATCAATCAAGCAGAAGAAAGGATATCAGAGATTGAAGATAAACTCAATGAAATAAAAAGAGAAGGCAAGACAAGGGAAAAAAGAGTGAAAAGAAACAAACAAAGCCTCCAAGAAATATGGGATTATGTGAAAAGACCTAATCTACACTTGATCAGTGTACCTGAATATGATGGGGAGAATGAATCCAAGCTGGAAAACACCCTCCAGGATATTATTCAGGAGAAGTCCCCAAGCCTAGCAAGGCAGTCCAGCATTCAAATCCAAGAAATACAGAGAACTCCACAAAGATATTCCTCAAGAAGAGCAACCCCAAGGCACATAATCTTCAGATTCACCAGGGTTCAAATGAAGTAAAAAATGCTAAGGGCATCCAGAGAGAAAGGTCAGGTCACCCACAGAGGGAAGCCTATCAAACTCGCAGTGGATCTCTTTGCAGAAACCCTGCAAGCCAGAAGAGAGTGGGGGCCAATATTCAACATCCTTATAGAAAAGAACTTTCAACCTAGAGTCTCATATGCAGCCAAACTAAGCTTCATAAGTGAAGGAGAAATAAAATCTTTTATGGACAAGCAACTACTGAGAAATTTCATCACCACCAGACCAGCCCTACAAGAGCTGCTGAAAGAAACACTAAGCACAGAAAGGAACAAGTACCAGCCACTGCAAAAGCACACCAAATGGCAAAGACCAAAAATGCAATGAAGAAAATGAGTCAATTAACAGGCAAGAAAACCAGCCAGTAACAAAATAGCAGTATCAAATTCACACATAACAATATTAACATTGAATGTAAACAGCCTAAATGCCCCAATCAAAAGACACAGACTGGCAAACTGGATAAAAAGTCAAGACCCATTGGTGTGCTATATTCAGGAAACCCATCTCTCACATACAAAGACAAACATAGACTCAAAGGGATGGAAGAAAATTTACCAAGCAAATGGAGAACAAAAAAAAGCAGGGGTTGCAATCCTAGTCTCTGATCAAATGGACTTCAAACTAACAAAGATCAAAAGAGACAAATAAGGACATTACATAATGGTAAAAGGATCAATCCAACAAGAAGAGCTAACTATCCTAAATATATACCATACCCAACACAGGAGCACCCAGATACATAAAACAAGTTCTTAATGGCCTAAAATGAGATTTAGACTCCCACACAATAATAGTGGGAGACTTTAACACTCCACTGTCAATATTAGACAGATAAATGAGGCAAAAAAATTAACAAGGACATCCAGGACTTGAATACAGAGCTGGACCAAGCAGACATAATAGACATATACTGTACGCTCCACCCCAAATCCACAAAATATACATTTTTCTCAGCACCACATCGCACTTACTCTAAAATTGATGACATAATTGGAAGCAAATCACTCCTCAGCAAATGCAAAAGAATGGAAATCATAACAAACAATCTATCAGACCACAGTGCAATCAGATTAGAACTCAGGATTAAGAAACACACTCAAATCCACACAACCACTTGGAAACAAAACAACTTGCTTCTGAGTGTCGACTGGATAAACAATGAAATGAAGGCAGAAATAAAGATGTTCTTTGAAACCAATCAGAATGAAGACACAACTTACCACAATCTCTGGGACACCTTTAAATCAGTGTCGAGAGGGAAATTTATAGCAATAAATGCCCACATGAGAAACAAGAAAAGATCTAAAATTGACACCTTATCATCAAAATTGAAACAGCTAGAGGAGGAAGATCAAGAAAACTCAAAAGCTAGCAGAAGACAAGAAATAACTAAGATCAGAGCAGAACTGAAGGAGATAGAGACACAAAAAATCCTTCAAAAAATCAATAAATCCAGGAGCTGGTTTTTTGAAAGGATCAACAAAATAGACCACTAGCCAGACTAATAAAAAGAAAGGAGAGAAGAATCAAATAGATGCAAAAAAAAAAAAAAAAAAAAAGAAGAAGATAAAGGGGATATCACCACTGATCCCACAGAAGTAAAAACTACCATCAGAGATTACTACAAACAGCTCTATGGACATAAACCAGTAAGCCAGGAAGAAATGGATAAATTCCTGGACACTTGTACTCTACCAAGACTAAACCAGGAGGAAGCTGAAACTCTGAATAGACCAATAACAAAGGCCAAAGTTGAGGCAGCAATCAATAGCCTACCAACCAAAAAAAGTCCAGGTCCAGACGGGTTCACAGCCAAATTTTACATGACATACAAAGAGGAGCTGAAACTATATCAAACAATACAAAAAGAGGGAATCCTCCCTAACTCATTTTAAGAGACCAACATCATCCTGATACCAAAACCAGGCAGAAACTCAACTGAAAAAGAATACTTCAGGCCAATATCCATGATGAATATCGACCCCAAAATCTTCACTAAATACTGGCAAACTGAATGCAACAGCACATCAAAAAGCTTATTCATCACAATCAAGTAGGCTTCATCCTGGGGATGCAAGGCTGGTTCAACATATGCAAGCCCATAAACATAATCCATCCCATAAACAGAACCAAAGACAAAAACCACATGATTATCTCAATAGATGCAGAGAAGGCCTTTGACAAAATTCAACAGCCCTTCATGCTAAAAACTCAATAAACTAGGTATCGATGGGATGTATCATAAAATGATAAAAGCTATATATGACAAACCTATAGCCAATATCATACTGAACGGGCAAAAGTTGGAAGAATTCCCTTTGAAATCAGGCACTAGACAAGGATGCCCTATCTCACCACTCCTATTCAATATAGTATTGGAAGTTCTAGCCAGAGCAATCAGGCAAGAAAAAGAAATAGTATTCAAATAGAAAAGCAGGAAGTCAAACTGTCTCTATTTGCAGACAACATGATTTTATATTTAGAAGACCCCATTGTCTCAGCCCAAAATCTTCTCAAACTGATACGGAACTGCAGCAAAGTCTCAGGATACAAAATCAATGTGCAGAAATCACAGGCACTCCTATATACCAATAACAGAAAAACAGAGAGCCAAATCAAGAGTGAACTCCCATTCACAATAGCTACAAGGAGAATAAAATACATAGGAATACAACTAACAAAGGATGTAAAGGACCTTTTCAAGGAGAACTACAAACCACTGCTCAACGAAATAAGAGAGGACACAAATGAATGGAGAAACAGTCCATGCTCATGGTTAGGAAGAATAAATATCATGAAAATGGCCATACCGCCCAAAGTAATTTATAGAATCAACACTATCCCCATCAATCTACCAATGACCTTCTTCACAGAACTGGAAAAAAAACACTTTAAACTTCATATGGAATCACAAGAGAGCCCACATAGCCAAGACAATCCTAAGCAAAAAGAACAAAGCCAGAGGCATCACACTGCCCGACTTCAAACTATACTAGAAGGCTATAGTAATCAAAACAGCATGGTACTGGTACCAAAACAGAAGCACAAACCAGTGGAACAGAAAAGAGGCCTCAGAAGCAACACCACATATCTACAACCATCTGATCTTTGACAAACCTGACAAAAACAAGCAATGGGGAAAGGACTCCATGTTTAATAAATAGTGTTGGGAAAACTGGCTAGCAATGTGCAGAAAGCAGAAACTGGACCCCTTCCTGTCACCTTTCATGAAAATTAACACTAGATGGATTAAAGATTTAAACATAAAACCCAACACCATAAAAACACTAGAAGAAAACACAGGCAACACCATCCGGGACTTAGGCATAGGCAAGGACTCATGATTAAAACACCAAAAGCAATAGCAACAAAAGCCAAGATTGACAAATGGGATCTAATTAAAATTCAGAGCTTCTGTACAGCAAAAGAAACCATCATTAGAGTGAACTGGCAACCAACAGAATGGGAAAAAATTTTTGCAGTCTACCCATTTGACAAAGGGCTAATGTCCAGAATCTACAAAGAACTAAAACAGATATACAAGGTAAAAAACAACCCTGTTCAAGCCTCATATATGTCTTCTTTTGACAAGTGTCTGTTCATATCCTGGGTGAAGGACATGAACAGACACTTTTCAAAAGAAGACATATATGAGGCTAACAAGCATACGAAAAAATGTTCATCTTCACTGGTTATTAAAGAAATGCAAATCAAAATCACATTGAGATACCATCTCATGCCAGTTAGAATGGCGATCATTAAATAATCTGGAGACAACAGATGCTGGAGAGGATGTGGAGAAATAGGAACACTCTTACACAGTTGGTGGGAGTGTAAATTAGTTCAACCATTGTGGAAGACAGTGTGGTGATTTCTCAAGGATCTAGAAATAGAAATTCCATTTG
>CAUYQU010081887.1:0-17241 GCA_963574635.1 Cheracebus regulus
ATAAATTTGTTTTTTTTTACCTTTTTAATTTTGCATTCTAGCCTGAGCAATATAGCAATAATCCTGTTCTCTCTCCCCCTTTTTCTTTCTTCTTTATCTAAAAAAAAAAAAAAAAAAAAAAAAAAAAAACTCCTTACCTCCCAAGCAGCCCCAAGATAGGTTTGATTGCTTGAGATGGAGGCAGAAGGACCTGTCACGGAAGTGGCTGAAAATCCCCGAGAGGTTCCTACGTTGCAACACGGGAAAGTGCTGCGGGGGACGGTGTCCTGGGGTCCAGCCTGGGCCCTGGGGGCGGCCGCGGCAGAACTCCGACGGCAGGCACCAGGCGGCAGCACTCAGCCCACAGCTGGGCTCTGGGGTCAGCCCTGGAAATAGGGGAGACCCTTGCTCAGGCCAGGGAGCCCTCCCACCCTCCACCTCCCGGCAGGCGCCCCACCCAGCAGGCCCGACACTGCCCCTCATTCCAGCGGGCACCCAGATCGTGCTCGGCCACGCCTGAGGAGCAGCTCCGGCCAGGGAGGACTTGCCTGGCAGAGATTACATGGCGACAGGCCCCGCAGCTGCCATGGAGACGGGGGCCAGCGCAGCAGAGGCTGGAGTCCACAGCCCCAGGAAGCGCCCTTTCCCTCGCTGGGTGGGCCTGACTGCCTGCTCCATCCAAGCGCCGGGGCCTCGGGAGATGGAAGGCCCCATAGGAGGGTCGGAGTGGCATCGCCCTGGTGCCCCCGGCTAGTGGCCCGCAGCCACGCCCGGTTCATCCAGCGCCGGGGACGGCCCACTCGGACTCAAGCCGGCTCCAAAAGGGGCACGCAGCGAAGGATTCGAGTCTCAGGTGAAGGCCTCCTCCCGCTCCAAGGCCAGGGCCTCCCTGGGACAGGCGGCCCGTCCCCGGGGAAGTCAGTCTCATGGGGCGGGACGGGGACGCACGCACGGCCATGCCCTGCTGCTCTGAGAGGGGCCTGCTGTGGGCTCTGGCGCTGCAGGTGCAGAAGGGCGACGCGGCGCTCCACGGCCCAGGTTCCACCCAGCTGGTACCACCCCCACGGGCAGCCACAGGTGGCACTGTCCCTGCCTGTCACCAGAAGGGCAGCCCCCTTGTCCCCTGCCTGACAGCCCCTTGGGTCACCCGTGACGTCATCATGGCCATTGTGACCCCTGCCCTCCTGGGGCCACCCCTGCGCCACGTCTGCACCCAGCACAGGCCTCTCCACCCAGCCCCAGTCTTGCGCCAGGCCGCTGCCCTGTTGGTGAGGAGGGTGGGGGGGGTCCTCCCTGGGGGAGCCCTCCCTGTCCCTGTCCCTGTCCCTGCTCCGAGCTCCGCACCCTCATGTGGACCCTGTCGGAAGAAGGCGGGCCCTGGAGGGTGGTCGCAGCCCCTCCCCAGCTGTGCGCAGTCCCCAGGCTGCCCAGCCGGGTGGGGGCTTGGGCTGAACTTGAGCCCCAGACGGGCCAGGGGGATTGTCCAGGCTTGTGACAAATGGGCTGGAATGCAACTGGCTGACAGGGGTCCCGACTGAGTGGGCGCCAACTGTAGCCACCCCTGCGGGACCCCACCCGTTCACAGGCCCAGCCCATGAGAGGCCAACGGGGAGTGGCCAGGAGGAGGGACTCCCAAGTCAGCCAGGCCGGCCAGACCACAGCGCAGGTGGGCCCTGTGGGCCAGACCAGGAGGCGGCAGGAAGAGCCTCCGCCACGCCCACAACCCCTGGGCTCCAGACCAGCTCCCCACCTGCAGACCCGGATGACGCTGAGGCCACCGGGCCCCCAGCTGCCCACCTCCTGGAGGGGCTCCTGCTAGGGGCTGAGAAGCCATCGTCCCACAGCACCCGGCCTGGGCCCTTCTTCTACATCGGAGGCAGGAACGGGGCCTCAATGTGAGTACGGGCCGGCCCTGATCCCGCTGAACGCCCCCCACCCAACCCTGCTGAAGAGCCCCCCACCCAACCCTGCTGAACAGCCCCCACCCAACCCTGCTGAACGCCCCCTACCCAACCCTGCTGAACGCCCCCCACCAAACCCTGCTGAAGAGCCCCCACCCAACCCTGCTGAACGCCCCCTACCCAACCCTGCTGAACGCCCCCCACCCGACCCTGCTGAACACCCGCCGCCTGCTTCTGGGGCCCAGCCCGGCCTCTGCTGGCCGCCCGCAGTCCCCACCCCCTCGCCTGGGCCCCCACACCCCCGTCACCTCTGCCCCCTCCCCTGCAGCATCAGCTCCTACTGCAGAAGCAAGGGCTGGAAGCGCATCCAGGACCGCGGCCGGGAGGACTACCTGCTCAAATGGTGCGAGGTCAAGAGCCGAGACAGCTACAGCAGCTTCCGGGACGGTAGCGGGTGGGGCGCCGGGGGTCTCGGGCAGGCAGCCTGCAGGGCCTCCTGGGCTGGAGCGCGGGGCAGATTGGAGGTGTGGGGACCGAGGTCCCGCAGGCCCTCCACACACGCCCCGGCCTGTGCCCTCCAGGAGAGCAGCTGTTGTACCAGCTTCCCAACAATACGCTCCTCACCACCAAGATCGGGCTGCTTAGCACCCTCCGGGGGCGGGCACAGGCCACGGGCAGGGCCAGCAAGGCGCCAGGAGGCCCCCCGGCCAGGTGAGTCCGCACCTGCTGCCCTGCTCACCGTCATGCCCTCCTTACACCATGTCCAGCGTCCACTTCCAGCTACAGCAATGCTGCTGTTTCCTCCAGGTACCTCTGTCCACCCAGCCGCCTGCTTTCGTCAAAACTCCTGTGTCCACCCACTCTCCACCCACGCCCCATTCCCCAGTCCCCACCCGCCCCAAGCACCATGAGTGGCCCCCTGGGCTGCAGGTTGGGAAAGGACGCAGCAGCGTCCACCCTGGAGGACCTCCCGTGGACGAGCCCAGGACACCTCAGGCCACAGAGGTAGACACAGCCCCGCTGTGAGGGGCCTTCAGACCGAAGCTCAGACCTAAACCCAGTGTTGTCTGAAAGGAGAAAGCGGGGTGGGGGTCCCACACAAGGGAAAACCAGGAGCTAGAACCAGGGGTCCATCCTGGCCAGGCGGAGACCCACACTGACCCCCGTGCATGGGCGTGTGGTCCCAGCCACGAGGACACGCCGGGAGCTGGTGGCTCACATGGCTGAGACGGTGCCAGCTGGGAGAGCAACCCGGAGGAGAAGCAGGCACGCGGGAGGGGCCCGGTGGGGTCGGCAGCCAGAGGCCGCAGCCAGCAGCACAGCCCAAGGGGGGCTGCAAAGGAGCAGGAAACGACGCCCCCACGAGGAGAAAGGCCGAGGGCTCCAGGTGCCAGGGCCACGCTCCCTCCTGCCACAGGCCAGGCCTCAACCCGCCCACGCAGCCTGGGATGAAGGAACAGCACCCTCCTCCCACCTCCCTGCCCCCGCAGGGTCCTGAGAATGCAGGAGTTTTTCCCAGAGACCTACCGTCTGGACGTCAAGGACGAGAGAGAGACCTTCTTCACCCTGTTTGACGGTGAGGGGCTGCTGGCGGGACGCCAGGCTGGCCCTGGGGAGATAGGGTCAGCGCTGGACAAAGGCGGGGGCCTGGTGAGGGCAGCGCTGGGGCTGGAGGGGCTGCGTGGGCTGGGACGAGGCTAGGTGGTCAGGAAGGGGTCGCGGCTGGGCCTGGTCTGGGTCAGGGCTGAGGAGTTGGAAACGGGAGGCTCTGGCCTTTGTGGAGGTTGAGTATGAGGGCACCGGGGCCAGGGCTGGAGCTTAGTCGAGGCATGGGCAGGAGCTGGGGCCAGGCCTGTGGTTAGCGCAAGGCCCAGGTTGGAGGGGCCGGGCAGAAGGCACAGCCGGGAGAGGAGGGTCCTGGCCGGGCCTTAGAACGAGGCGGGCTGGGGGCGAGGCCAGAGGTGTGGCTTGGGTGTGGGCGGGGCCAGGGGCTTGGGTGTGGGCGGGGCCGGGCGGGGCCGGGGCTTGGTTGTGTGGGGAGGGGCGGGGCCTGGCCGGGGCGGGGCCTGGCCAGGGCGGGGCTTGGGTGTGGGCGGGGCCGCGCGGGGCCAGGGCTCAGGCCGCGCTCTCCGCAGAAACCCAGATGTGGATCTGCAAGCCCACGGCCTCCAACCAGGGCAAAGGCATCTTCCTGCTCCAGAGCCAGGAGGAAGTCGCTGCCCTGCAGGCCAAGACCCAGAGCATCGAGGACGACCCCGTCTACCACAAGCTGCCGCTCCGGGGGCCTCAGGCGCGCGTGGTGCAGCGGTGCGGCGCGGCGCGGGTGCCCCGAGGGCGGGGGTCTGGGTGGGCTGCCCCGGGCCCCATTTTGCGGTCAGCAGGGACGCCGAGGAGCCCTCGGCCGCGGAAAGGTGCCGCACCCCCAGCCCTGGTGCAGACCACAGAGGGGAGGGGCCCCATCGGGCCGGGGTCACAGACACAGGATCCAGGGTTGAGGGGCTGGTCAGTTTGACCTTCGGCTGGGACCCTGCCCCCTGTGTCCTGCAGCTGGCCTGCCCTTGGCCTCCCGGCTGCCGGCCACCTACTCCCCCGCCCGGTCAGCCAGCTGCAGCCTTCAGGCCTGTGGCCCAGCTGACCACTCCTTCCCTGCTCCAGGAAGCCCCGTGGCTGCTCGAGGCTGAAGGTCTAGACCTGTCGACCTCATCCCTGGCCCGCGTAGAGCCTCGCTCTGGCCGCAGCTGCCATCCGCCGACCCCTGCTTCCATCCGCTCCTCCCTGCAGTCCCTCCACCTGGCAGGCTCTCTCAGCCCAGCTCCCCCTGGAGTGCTCCTCTGCGTAGCGCACCCCCCCAACTGCCTGGCGCCCTGCCCCCGCCGGCCGCCTGGCGCACTCTTTCCCCTCCTCTCCAAAGCCACTTCATGCCCTCCTCCTCCTCCAGGCAGCCCTCCAGTCTCCTACTGCTGTTATGCCCTGGAGCACGGATCAGGGTGCCAGGCCCTTCCAACTCCCCCCAAAAATGCCCCCTTTCCCTGGAGGTCACGCCTGGGGCAGAGGCAGGGAGCTGAGGGAATGGCCCAGGCCGGGGGTGCAGTTCGAGGGGACCCAGGCCAGGCAGCCCCGCTGCGGTGCCCCCAGGTACATCCAGAACCCGCTGCTGCTGGATGGGAGGAAGTTCGACGTGCGCTCCTACCTGCTTATCGCCTGCGCCATGCCCTACATGGTCTTCTTTGGCCACGGCTACGCCCGCCTCACCCTCAGCCTCTACGACCCCCGTTCCAGTGACCTCAGCGGCCACCTGACCAACCAGGTAAGACTCTGCGACTGGTGAGGGCCCTCCCTGCAGCCTTGGGATGAGGTTAGAGGAAGGTGCTTGTCTCGGGGGAGTGCGGAGCAGCTGTGGCCGCAGACAGACGTGGCCCAGGCCGGGCGGGGGTCCAGCTCCAGAGGCGGCCGGGGCTGCCCCCGCCTGCAGTCAGCACTGCTTCTCACCTCCCTCCTTCGGCCAGAGCAGAAGAAGGGCGTGGCGGGGACCCCAGTAGCTGGTGAAGGGGCTCAGAGCCCTGCAGACCCCAACCCGCAGCCTGGCTCCCAAGTTGCAGCTGAGTTTGCTGAGGATGGGGTGTGGGTGGGGTGGGGGTGGCGATCCTGAGCAGATGTCAGAGGAGGGCCCAGTGGGCAGAGGTCTCTGGGGAAGGGTCTTCATGGGACAGTCCGGGGTATGTGCCTTCTGTGAGGATCTGCGGGGTCTTCACAGCTGAGGGGGCATCTCGGCGGATGAAGGGATTTGCAGGAGGGTGTTTGCAGGCCGGCCATGGCAGGGGCCAGCGGAGCAGGGTTAGGAGGAGGGTGTCTCAGGGGACCCCCATGAGGAGAGGTCCTCTGGGTTAGGGGCATGCTCTCTTGGGGACCCTGTGAGGACAGGCCCTCTGGACACTCTGGGAGCCAGTGTCCAGGCACCATGTGCCCCCAGTTCATGCAGAAGAAGAGCCCCCTGTACACGCTGTTGAAGGAGGACACGGTGTGGAGCATGGAGCGTCTCAACCGCCACATCAACGACACCTTCAGGAAGGCCCGAGGCCTCCCCAGGGACTGGGTCTTCACCACCCTGACGGTGCGTGCCAGCGCCTCCCTTGGGGGCTGAGATCCCTCAGTTGGGGGTGGCCGGGCTGGAGGGCATGGGGGCTCGCTAACGCACGCACCTGACCTGACCTTGTGGAACAAAGCTCTTCCAGTGTCCCCACCCACTTAGCTGGTAGCCCCTGTCCCCAGCAGCCAGCAAAGGCCAGGGGACGAAAGCCCAGCTGGGGGTCCGCCTCCAGGCAGCCACCTGCACGGTCCGGACAGCCAGGGTCTGCTGCCAGGCCTGTCCCACCGCTGATGGAGCTTCGATCTCCCTGGCTTCTCTCACTTAGTGTGGCGTTTTCAGGGTTCATGCGTGTAGCCCATGTATCATTTTCTTTCCTTTTCCTTTTTCTTTTTGAGATGGAGTCTTGCTCCGTCGCCCAGGCTAGAGGGCAATGGTCCTGGCACAGTCTCAAAAATCAATTGACCAGAGCTGCATGGCTTTATGTTGGGACCTCAGCTCCATTCCATTAGTGTGTGTGTCTGCCTTGATGTGGGTACCACCTGGTTTTTGCCATAGCTTTGTAGTAAGTCCTGAGACTGGGATGCCTGAGGCTCTTCAGGGGTCCCTTACAATTCCACATGAATTTTAGAATTGGCTTTTCCATTTCAGAGGGGCGGAGTCTCAAATAAATAAATAAAAATCCATTCAGATTTTTTTTGTGTGTGAGACAGAGTCTCGCTCTGTCGCCCAGGCTGGAGTGCCGTGGCGCAATCTCGGCTCTCTGCAACCTCGCCTCCCGGGTTCAAATGATTCTCCTGCCGCAGCCGCCGGAGTAGCTGGGATCACAGGCACGTACCACCACACCCGGCTAATTTTTGTATTTAGTAGAGACAGAATTTCACCGTGTTGGCCAGGCTGGTCTCAAACTCCTGACCTCAGGTGATCTGCCTGCCGCAGCCTCTCATTACAGGTGGGATTACAGGTGTGAGCTGCCGCACCCAGCCTCACTGGAATTTTAATAAACATCACATTGAATCTGTAGGTCACTTTGGGTAGTAGTGACATCTCAACACTATTTAGTCCTCCAATCCATGAATATAGGGAGTCTTTCCATTTATCTAGGTCTTCAATTTCTTTCAGCGATGTTTTAGGTACAAGTCTGTCACCTAGGGTAAATAGTATTCCTAGGTATATTTTATTATTTTGATATTTGTGAATAGAATTATTTTTTTGATTGCCTTTTTGGATTGTCCATTGCTAGTATATAAAAATAAAGCTGAGTTTTGTGTGTTGATCTTGTATCCTCCAACTTTGCTGAATTCACTTAGCTCTGTATGTGTGCGTGTGTGTGCGTGTGTGTGCACGCTCTTCAAGACTTGTATGTAAGGATCATGTCACCTGGGAACAGAACCAGTGTTACCTTTTCCTTTCAAACCTGTATGCCTGTTGTTTCTTTTCTTACAGTATTGCCAGCTAGAGCTTCCAGGACAATGTTGGTAGAAGTAACAAAAGCAGTTGTCCTCCTTTGTTTGTGATCTGAGGAGGAAGGCTGTGGGTTTCCATAAATGCCCTCATCCGGTTGAGGACGTTCCCTTCTATTCCTAATTTGTCAAGTGTTTTTGGTTGGTATTACAGAAGCATGCTGAAGTCTGTCCAGTGCTTTTTCTGTGGCCACTGAGGTGCTCGTGTCTTCTATTCCCTTCATTCTGTTCATGTGCTGCATTGCATTAACTTTCCTATGGTAAATCCCACTCGACAATGGTATAGAACCATTTAAATATGCTGCTGGATTTAGTTTGCTAGTATTTTGATGAGGATTTTTGTGTCTGTGCTCATAAGCAATATTGGTCTTTGGTTCGGGTATTAGGGTAATGCTGGCCTCACAACATGTTAGGATGTGTTCCTTACTCTTATTTTTGGAGTCTTTGTGAAGGATCGGTGTTAATTCTTTCTTTGGAATAATTCACCAGTAAAGTCACTTGGGTTTTTCTTTGTGGGAAATTTTATTATTATTGCTAATACTACTGCAATCTTTATTTGTAATAGGTCCATCCAGATTTTTTAATCTTTAGTCTGGTTGGTTTTTCTAGGAATTTGTCCATTTCTTCTAGGCACACTAGTTTGTTTAGTGTACATAGTATGCTCTCGTCTCATTTTCATCGATATAAAGTCTTTTTCCCCTGATTTTAGTAACGTGATTCTTCTCTCCTTTTTTTTCAGTCTATCTAAGACTGTCAGTTTTGTCGATCTTTTCAATGAACCAACTCCTGGTTTCACTGATTTTCTCTACTGTTTTCTATTCCATTTATTTTCACTCTAGTCTTTATTATTTCCTTCTTTCTGCTTGCTTTGGGTTTCATTTTCTCTTCTTTTTCTAATTTCTTAAGGTCAAAAGTTAGGTTATGATTTCAGTTTTTCCTTCTTGCTTAAGGTAGGTGCTTAGTACTATAAATTTGCCTCTGAGAACATCTTTTGCTGCATCCCATAGGATTTTGTGTGTTGTCTTCATTTTCATTTGTCTCAAGTATTTTTATTTTTGTTTTATGGGTTTTTTTGGTTTTTTTTTTGAGATGGAGTTTTGCTCTTGTCACCCAGGCTGGAATGTAATGATGCTATCTAGACTCACTCCAACCTCACCTCCTGGGTTCGAGCGATTCTCCTGCCTCAGCCTCCCAAGTAGTTGGAATTACAGGTGCCTGTAATTAGCCACCATGCATGGCTAATTTTTTTTTTTTTTTTTTTTTGACACAGAGTCTTGCTTTTTAACCCAGGCTGGAGTGCGATGGCGTGTTCTCTGCTCACTGCAGCTTCCACCTCCCAGGTTCAAGCCACTCTCAAGGTAGGCGCCCTCCACCACGCCTGGTGAAGTTTTGTATTTTTAGTAGAGATGGAGTTTCACCATGTTGGCCAGGCTGGTCTTGAACTCCTGATCTCAGGTAATCCACCCACCTCAGCCTCCCAAAGTGCTGGGATTATAGGCGTGAGCCGTGACGCCCAGCTGCAAAGTATTTTTAAATTTCCTTTGTGAGCTTTTCTTTGACCCATTGGTTGCTTAAGAGCATGTTATGTAATTTCCACATATTTGTGATTTTCTGAAGTTTCCTTCCGTTTCTAATTTCATTCCATTGTGTCAGAGAACATACTTTATAATTTCCACCCTTTAAAAATTATTGAAAAATTATTGGAGCTGGTGTGGTGGCTCACACCTGTAATCCCAGCTACTCAGGAGGCTGAGATGGAAAGATTGCTTAACCATGGAATTTGAGTCCAGCCGAGGCAACACAGTGAAACCCCATCTCTAAAAAACAACTAACAAACTTACTGTTAATCAAGTGGATCGTTAAAAAGCAAAACCAAAAAACACTTGAGGCTTGTTGATGTCCTAGCACAGGATCTATCCTGGTTTAATTCACGTGCACTTGACGGGCTTTTGGGCGGAGTGTTCTGTAGACCGTCTGTGGGGTCTATCTGGTTTAAATTCACATGCACTTGAGAAGGATGTACCTAGGGCCTTTGGGCGGAGTGTTCTGTAGACGTCTGTCAGGTCTACCTGGTTTATGATGTTGGTCAAGTCTTCCACTTGTTAAACGCTTATTGAAAGTGAGATATTCGCTTGTCTATTTCTCCCTTCAGATCTGTCTGGTTTTTGTGTATTTTTGAGGCTCTGTCCTTGCCTCCCTGTGTGTTTATGATTATTAGATCTTGTTTATCATTATAAAGACTGTCTTTTACTCTGTAGTAATCCTTTTTTCTCTGATGTTACCATAGCCGCTCCAGCTCTGCTTCGGTTACCACTGCAGGATATATCTTCTTCCAGCTCTTTACTTTCCACCTATTTTTGTCTGTGAAAATAAAGTATCTTGTTGACAGCATATCATGTTTTTTAAGGCATTCGGTCAATGTCTACTGATTGGAAAGTTTAATTCAATTACATTTAAGATAATTACTGATAAGGTAGGATTTACATATGCTGTTTTGTTGTTTTCTGTTTTATGTCTGTTTGTTCCTCTGTTTCTCGGTTGCTGCCTCCTCTTGTTTTTTTTGTTGTTTGCTTGGTTGGTTGTTTTTTTTTTTTTTTTTCCTGAGATGGAGTTTCAATCTTGCTGCCCAGGCTGCAGTGCAATGGTGTCATCCTGGCTCACTGCAACCTCCGCCTCCCGGGTTCAAGCCACTCTCCTGCCTGAGCCTCTGGAGTAGCTGGGATTTCAGGTGCCCGCCACCACACCCAGCTAATTTTTGTGTATTTAGTAGAGACGAGGTTTCACCGTGTTGGCCGGGCTGGTCTCAAACTCCTGACCTCAGGTGATCCGCCCCCCTCAGCCTCCCAAAGTGCTGAGATTACAGGCGTGACCACTGTGCCTGGCCAACCCCATCTTTAAAAAAAAATTAGCACAGAGGTGTGCACCTGTCGTCCTAGCTACTCAGGGAGCTGAGATGAAAGGGCCGCTTGAGCCCGGAGGTCAAGGCTGCAGTGAGCTGCAGTCGCACCCCTGCACCGCAGCCTAGGCGACAGAACAAGACCCTGTTTCTAAAATAAAAACGGTTTTAAAATAAACAATTCTGTTTTCACTGATACCAAATTAATTCCAAAACTATACAGAAACACTGCTCCTACACAGCTCCATCCTCCCTTACGCTGTTGCCACAAATTACAGCTCTGCGTATTTGCATCCGTCAACGTGGATTCATAACTATTGTTTCATACAGCTGTCTTTTAGGAGAAAACGATCACACACAAAAATACACTTATGTGGTCTCTTATTTTAGTTACACAGTTACCTTTACGGGGGTTCTTTATTTCTTCCTGTGAATTCCAGTGACTGTCTCGCATCCCCTCGTTCCCGCCTGAAGGACTGGAGGGCTGGTTTACCTCTGTTTTTATCCAGGAATGTCTTAATTTCCCCTTCATTTTTGAAGCAGCTTTTGCTAGATGTAGAATTCTTGGTCAACAGCATTTTCACTTTCAGTAATTTGACTGTGTCATCCCACTGCCTGCCACCCTCGTGACTTCTAGGAAGCTGGCTGTTCATCTCACTGTGGATGCCTGATACACAGCAAGCCGCTCCCGAGTTGCACATTCTGTCTTTCGGAAGTTTGCCGACGATCTGGTGGATCTCTGAGTTTACTACTTTGAGTTCGTTGAGCTTCTTGAACGTGTAGATGGTTTTTCATTAAATTGGGGAGTTTTCTGCCACTGTTTTTTCACATATTCTTTCTGCTCCTTTCTCTTCTCCCTTCTGGGGCTCCCATTATGCATCTGTTGGTTCATTTGATGGCGTCCCACCCACAAGTCTCTGAGGCTCTTTCTTTCTTCCTTCCTTCCTTCCTTCCTTCTTCCTTTTGCATTTTTCTTTCTTTTTTTTCCTTTCTTCTTTTTTTTGTTTTGTTTTGAGACAGGGTCTCACTCTGTCACCCAGGATGGCGTTCAGTGGCGTGATCTCGGCTCACGGCAGCCTCCTCCTCCTGGGCTCAAGCCATCCTCCCGCCTTAGCCTCCAAAGTAGCTGGGACCACAGGCGCCTGCCACCACATCTGGCTAATTTTTATATTTTTAGTAGAGATGCGGCTTCACCATGTTGCCTGGGCTGGCCTCAAACTCCTGACCTCAAGGCATCCATCTGCCTCAGCCTCCCAAAGTGCTGGGATTACAGGCTTGAACCACTTTTTTTTTTTTTTTTTAAGACACAGTCTCACTGTGTCGCCCAGGCTAGACTGCGGTGGCGTGACCTCAGCTCACCAAAGCCTCTGCCTCTTGGGCTCGATCAGTCCTCCCACATAGGTGGGACCACAGGTACACATCACCATGCTCAGCTAATTTTTTTAAATTTTTGTTAGAGACAAGGTCTCACTATATTGCCCAGGCTGATCTCAGACTCCTGGGCTCGGGTGATCCTCCCCCCTCAGCCTCCCAAAGTGCTGGAACTACAGGTGTGAGCCACGGCACCCGGCCCTCACACCTTCTTTTAGTCCTTTCAAGTGGGGTCTTCCAAGAAACTACCAGATATAAGAAAACAAACGATGACATCCTGTAAATAAATGAGGCCCGTTCTGCCATCTCCAGTTCTGGGGAGGTGCGCTGTTGTTCTCGGAGGCTACCACTGAGCTGGGAAGCAGAGGATGAAACGAAAGCACATTAAAATACTAGAGTTCCCTGTTCTTGCCAAGATTCCAGATTTTATGTATCTCGTTTGCTCTCCGTCTCTTCTACTGAGCGAGCTGCTCAAGAGCAGAGCTTCCCTCACCCCCGCACCCCAGTGCCTGATACTTGCGGGAGCTCCGGGAGTTGGTTGAATGCGCTTCTGGCTGCGGGGCTGTGACGCTGCGTGCTGGCACGTGAGCAGGTGTGGCTGTGCACGTGCGGGTCCGGATGGGTGTGGCTGTTGAGGCCACAGCCACGATGCCTCCCCGCCCCCCGCAGAAGCGGATGCAGCAGATCATGGTCCACTGCTTCCTGGCCGCTAGGTCCAAGCTGGAGTGTAAGCTGGGTTACTTTGACCTCATTGGCTGTGACTTCCTGATTGACGACAACTTCAAGGTGCTGTCCTGGCAGCAGGGGCATGCTGGGGGCATGGTGGGGGGCATGGTGGGGAGATGCAGGGAGGAAGGGCATGTGCACGCCCCGGCCACACGGGCAGGCCCCAGGCGGACTCTGCTGTGGGCCCCCACCCTGCCTGCACGCAGTGCTGGGGCTGGGTGTGTCCACGAGGCTCCCCTCCTCTGCAGCTGGGGGTGCCCACTCAGGCCAGAGCCTCAACCCTCAGAGCCTCGGTGGGCAGACAGGGGAGGGAGGCCACAGAAAAGGAAGGAATCTCCTAGGGCCACCTCGCTGAGTGAGGACAGGGCCTCTGCCTCCTGCAGGCCCAGGGAGCTCCGGGCAGGTGGGGGGTGGATGGGGGAGGGAGCTGAGTGGTGTCTGGTGCAGGTGTGGCTGCTGGAGATGAATTCCAACCCCGCCCTGCACACCAACTGTGAGGTCCTGAAGGAGGTCATCCCAGGTGTGGTCATGGAGACCCTGGGTGAGCCTCGAAGCCCCCCCCATGCCCCCACGGCCTGCCCACCCGCCCTCTTCCCAAGTTCAGACCCCAACAGCCGGGGCTCTCCCACATCCCCAGGGCCTGCGTGGCAGCGAGGCCCCCCGCCCCAACCTTCCCCACACCTCAGCCCCTGGGGTTCCACCCCTCCCCCTCCCCGCCCCTTCCTGCTCCTCCCCCCCAGCCTCTGCCCCCACTTACCTTCTCTCTCCCACCACACAGACCTGGCGCTGGAGACCTTCCAGAAGAGCCTGCGTGGCCAGAAGATGCTGCCCCTGCGGACCCAGCGTCGCTTTGTGCTCCTGCATGCCAGCGAGGCCGACCAGAGACTGCGCCCCAGGGGTCCCAGTAACCTCCCCCACCTTCGTCCCAGGGGTCCCAGCAGCCTCCCCCTCCGGCGCCCCCGTGCCCCCAGCCAGGCCGAGTCCTCCTGGCTGCCCACCCTGTACGCCCCAGCCCGGCCGGGCGCCCACAGGCCCACACCACCTCCCTTGGCCCCCTGGCAGCCCCGGCCACCCAGCCTTGGCCCCGGCCCCGACAACACCCATGACAGGGAGCCCCAGGCCCCGGGCACTGAGCGGCCGGGTGGGGGTGACAGCAACCTGGTGCAAGAGCCTTCCTCAGGGACAGCCCAGGAGGAGCACAAGGAGCTCCAGAACACAAGACCCTAGGTGGGGGTCACCAGAGCCCCACCCCCCGCACCCCCACCCCACCATGCTGCCCCCGGCCATGCTGCCCCTGCCACGCTGCCCACCCCCAGGGACCTATAAAGGCTACTTTGTTACAAACACGATCTCTGCACCATCCTGTCGTTTCAGCACCACCAAGCCTATGCCCCAGGGTCACCCCCACCACGCCAGCCCAAGTCCTGGGGGGGGCCATGCTGAGGGAGGGGGCTCCCATGGCTGGGCCATGACCTGGGGGGCTGTGCTGAGGGACGGGCTCTCACAGCTGGGCTGTGTCCCAGGAGGCCGTGCTGAGGGAGGGAGTCCCCACAGCTGGGAACTGTCCTGGGGGCGCCGTGCTGAGGGAGGGGGTCCCCACAGCTGGGCTGGGCTCCCGCCTATCACCCTGTGCCCCTCAGCACCTGGACCCGACTGCAGCCCTGAAACTCCACAGCACCCACGGCCTGGCCTGTGATCCGCCACTGCCTGGTGTCCCCAGGAGGGGTCTGCACCCCATAGGCCCCTCTGAACCCTCTGGAGCTCCAAAGGAGGACCCCCTCGAGCCCAGGATTGCTGCCCTGGGCACCCACAGGGCTCACCCCAGCCCGCCCGGCACAGAACCTTCCTGGGCCTCCAGCTCCATGAGCTCCCAGCCTTCCTGCAGCCGGCCCAGGACTCAGCCAGGGCTGAGGGGCACAGGGCGGCTGCCCCGACAGGAGGGGCCCACAGAGGCCGTGCTGAGCCCACACTGGCCCAGCTCTGGTCAGCCCTGCATGGCCGTGACGGTCCCGCTCCCCATGGGCCTGGGGGCTTCCAACAAGAGCTCTGACGTCCACACTCGCCACCAAGTGACCAGGGCCCTGCCCTAATTGCATCACGGCCCCACCCCTCAGCCACCTCCCACCGGAGAGCTAAAGCACATGGGCCTCTTCCCCATGGCTGGCTCAAGGCCTCTGTGCCCCCGGTCAAGACCTGAAGATGAGGGCCCTGCCCCGGCTGCTCCACACGGTCACCCCGAGCTCCTGCAGCGCCTTTCCCGGGGTGCAGTGGCTGGCACTGCTAGAGGGCACCAGCAGCTGTGTCGTCTAGCAGCACAGCAGGCGGGCACAGCCAGGGAGCCGGGGAGAGGACACAGCGGACAGAGGGAACTGGGGCCCAGAGAGACCAAAGGAGGCCCCAGGTCTCAGAGCCAGTAAGGGGCCACCCCAAGCCAGGGGCCGCCCCCACCAACACGATCCTGCCGCTGAGGCCGCAGTGCGGGGTCCCCGGTGAGATGTGGGGAACACACCTGTCACTGAGATGGCAGCCCAGGGCCCCAGTCCCCTCCCGGCAAGTGCGGGGTCCCCGGTGAGATTCGGGGAACGCACCTGTCACTGAGATGGCAGCCCAAGGCCCCAGTCCCCTCCCGGCAAGTTCGGGGTCCCCGGTGAGATTCGGGGAACGCACCTGTAACTGAGATGGCAGCCCAGGGCCCCCATCCCTTCCCGGCAGGTCTGCTGGACCCTCTGGGGGGCCAAGGGCCGCAGGGGCCTAATCTGCAGCCCACCAAGGCCCGGGAGGGGTGAAGCAGGAGGGGCCACCAGGGAGAGGGAACTGTGCGCGCCTGAGTATCTGGCAGTACAGGTGCTCCCTGACATTGAAGTGAGGTGGCAGCCAGGGCCACAGGAAAGGCGTCAGGACCCCTCGGGGACAAGAGGCGCTCAGGCAGGGTCAGAGGGGCTTCCCGGAGACAGCGCCAGGCTGGAGCCTGGGACCCAAGGTCGAGGCCCCGGACGCCCTCCCACGCCCACCTCTCCCCTCCCTCTTCCATGGGTGAGTCCTGGGGTCCTGCTACGAGGAAGGGGACTCGAGGGGAAGGTGGGGGGGTCAAGCTGCCTCCCACTTAGACCCAGGCACAGCCACACGCGAACCATCCCCACAGCCTCTACCAGGGTGTCCGGCCAGCATAGACCCTCCGCAGCAGCCAGGCCCTGGGGTCAGCTGAGGGCCCGTGGGTGGCGGCCTGTCTTTCCGCTGAAGACGGACGACCCCTTAGAACTCCAGGCTTGCAAGTCCATGGGGCCCCCTCCAGCCCCTCTCCCCGCCGGGTGTGTCTTTAAGACGGGACCAGGACAACCCCTGGCCTGAATCGCCAGCTCCGGAAAGCCCTCAATTCCTGGAGCTTCCAGGGAAGATGAGCTCTGTGGGAGGCGGGTGCCTGCTTCCTCCCCAACGCCAGGGGCCCCGACCTCCCCTGAGGGTCACCTCCCTGAGGGCCAGGGGAGCAAGAGCCCTCCCATCCTGCCCGGACGTCCTCGGGGCTCGGCCCAGCACGCAGAAGGGACCGGAGGTCCTGGTCAGTGGGCACAGACCCACGCAGCTGGGGTGGCTGGGCCACCCAGCCCTCAAGGACCCCCTACCTGTCCTAGGGCTAGGCCGGGAAGGGGTGTCTGGCTGTGGACACTGCCACAGGTCAAGGGCCCCCCCACAGGTGTGTCTGTCAGCTTGGGGGGGTCCCGCGTGACCAAGTCCAGATCTCAGTGGAAAGTGGGGAGGGGGCTCTTCCAGCAGGGACGGGTGGGGCTGCTGCGGCGCGAGGGAGGGGCGGCACCAGCCGGAAGCGCCGCTGAGAACAGAGGTGGCCTCTCGACTCCGGGGGGAAGGTGGGGCGGCTGCGGTTTTCCGGAGCGGGTGGAGGCCGCCCTGAGGCTGCGGGTCCGGCTTCCCGGGGAGCTGAGAGGGGCCCCCCGCCCCAGGAGGCCGAGGCCACTGCGCCCTGGGAGGGAGGGGGCGGCCCCAGCGCCGCTGGGCTCCTCCGTGGCGGGTTCGCGCCGCCTCCCAGGCTCCGCACGCGCGCTGGGGCCATGCCGGGCGGAGGGTCGCGCTCCAGGAGAACCGCGCGACCCCGGACACCCCGCCCGGAGCCCGCGGAATCCCCCGCCCGCCGCCCCCGCGCTGACGTCTGGGCGCCGTGGCCCACGCGAGGCCGCCCACGGGGAGTTTCCGCGCTGAGTCAGCCCCGCGGGAGCAGTGCCGCGCCGGCCGCCGGTGGTTTCTGGGGAAGGTGCGGGACAGCCCCGGGATCGGGTCGGGTCGGGGTGGGGCGTGGGGGGAGCCGGGGCTGGCGGGTGGCTGCACAGGGAGCGCACGAAGCCCAGGACCCAGCCAAGAGCCTAGTACGCCACCGGCATGTAGGGCTGGGCCCCACAGCGTCGTGGGGTGTCCCTCATGCTGTGCTGAGGTGCGGGTTCCGAGACGTACAGGGACAGGACACTGAAGAACTGCTGAAGAGCATCTGGACTCGGGGGGCCACGCCACCTGTGGGCGGAGATCAGTGGCGGCCCCCAAATGCCCAGAAGCATCTGCATTTATTAGGTACAAGCAGGGGGCAGGGTCGTGTGTGAGTTCATCATCTGTAGGCTTAGTAATAGGGCATACATAATCACGTGAGTCACAAGCGAGGCGGCCACCCCATTGTGTCACCTGGGCAGAGAGGTGGGCCGTGCGCAGTAGGGGGCCGTGCCGTGCGCAGTAGTAGAGGGTCGTGTGCAGAAAACGGGTCCACCCCCATTAGGTCACCGAGGCAAGGAGGTGGGCTGTGTGCAACAGGTGTCATGTGCA
>CAUYQU010081888.1:0-62668 GCA_963574635.1 Cheracebus regulus
ACCACAAAATATATAGCACCATTATGGAGAGAAATGTACAGGAGCAAATAAATTGCTCAGCAATTAAATTTAATGATGGGTGGGGAGGTGTTGGGACCTCCAAACATCGTTCTGGTTGATATTTAAATTCTTTTATTCCCCCCCCCCCCCCCCCGAGAAAGAGTCTTGCTTTGTCAGGCAGGCTGGAGTGCAGTGGTGCGATCTCGGCTCACTGCAACCTCCATCTCCCAGGTTCAAGTGATTCTCCTGCCTCAGCCTCCCAAGTAGCTGGGATTACAGGTGTGTGCCATCACATTAGGCTAATTTTTGTATTTTTAGTAGAGACAAGATTTTGCCATGTTAGCTAGGCTGGTCTGAAAATCCTGGCCTCAAGTGATCTGGCCAACACCTAAATTCTGACTATCCCAAATGATTAAATGAAAAGAGTATCAGTTAAGCTGTGGGGCAACTTCAATTGGCCTAATTAATCATAATAATTCCATTTCACCATGATCGATTTAGGAATGAATGTAAGGGTAAATATTCTTGGAGACTTCCTGAAAAAGTTTCCTTTTTCAGGAAGGAAAAGACCAAGGGAGATGGTATCCCCCTTCCATGGACAGTTTATCTCTGACTGTGATGCCTGGACCTGTAGCAGATATCCTGCAACCAAGCGGGGCATCCACCATCCTGAAGCAAAGCCAGCACACAGCAGAACGCAGAGATGGCATCGGCCCTATCTTTCAAATTCTGGTTTTGTAGATAATATATTCCCTTGCAGTTTCAGTCAATTAGGGTCATGTTTTACATTATTTACAGTCAAAACCATTGTCAAAGGTTATAAATAATAATGTCATTGGGGGCTGCATTAGTGTAAGTATAGTTTCTAAGGCAAGCGCAAAGTGTGAGAAATCATGTATTAGTTAGGTAAAAGCCATGCTGCTGCTGTAACAAAGAGCCCCCAGATTTTCCAGAGCAAAACAGGATCAAAGTTTATTTCTCACATAAGCAGGGGGAAGCTGGCACAGTTCCCAGCTTGGAAAAGCAGCTCTGTCATCTTCAACATAAGGCTTCTAATCTTGCTCCAGGTATCACTTACACTTGGGAAAGAAAAAAGAGCATGAAGAGGTGCATGTCTGATGCCTTCAAGAGCAAGTTGAGAAGCAGGACACCTTTCTCTCTCTAGGGGCTGTGTAGAGCTGCAGGGAGGTGGCTTCAGTTCCTGGGCAGTAGCTGTGGCCTTGGGCAGTGAGGGAGAGACAGAGAGACATGCTGTAGCCTTCAACATTTAGCACGGCACATATTTTTTTCTAATCATGGCACTCCCGGACTACTGTTTATCATTATGAGGAGACACAAGAAGTACAAACAAGGGCAGAGGAGAATTACCAGTAGCCAACCAGCAGATGAGGTGAGTCAAAGCCACGTCATGGGAGGATGGTGGTGGTGGGGGCTGATGGGGCTTAGGCTGGGGAAGGAAGACCACCAGGGCTGCCAAGGCAGGAGGAAGAATACAACATTTCCTCACATGCGTGATTATAGTGTGGAGAAGTGGTTAAATGATTAATTTTGACTCCTGGGCAAAGATCTTCTGTTCGGTGCAGTTTACAGAGCCAGTTATGTCTCAACAACAGGAGGGAACAAAAGAATGATAACAGTTGAAGTTACTCATGATTAGAATAAAGAAATGCCAGTGAGTCACACGGAGGAGATAATACAGACCTGGTGGCTCATCAAGGAGGTATTACAGCCCACAGACAGGTGAAGATGAAGAAAACATTTTCTCTTACAAACAATAATGCATCTGTATTTGATCTACTGGAAAGGTCTTTGACCTATGATTTACCAGCTTCCAGTATACTTAAGTCTAGTACAGAGACAAAGGCAATTGAAATGAGACTATGTACTACTGATATCTGGGAGATTTATGATGTTAAAAGTCATCCTCAGGGCGGACACGATGGCTTATGCCTGTAATCCCAGCACTGTGGGAGGCCTCTGAGGCGGGTGGGTCATCTGAGGTCAGGAGTTCGAGATCAGCCTGGCTAACATGGTGAAACCCCTTTTCTACCAAAAATACAAAAAATTAGCTGGACATGGTGGTGTCCACCTGTAATCCCAGCTACTTGGGAAGCTGAGGCAGGAGTTGAACCTGGGAGGCGGAGGTTGCAGTGAGCCAAGATCTCATCATTGCCTCCCAGCTTGGGCAACGAGAGTGAAATTACATCTCAAATTAAAAATAAATAAATAAATAAAATAAAAGTCATCCTCATCTTGTATGAGATTCTTAGTCTCATAAGAATTTGAATCTTGGGACTGGCCTTCAGCAGATGAATGTCTTCTCTGACCCAGCATGCTGTGGAGCAGGCTTGCACACTGACTTCCCACTGACCTCAAAGGCCACTCTCTTTTTGAACTGGACCTGCTTCAAATGCAAGGCACGACTTTTTATTCTGGAAAGAATTTTGCCCACAGAACAGACACTGACGATCATATCCTTTTTAAAAAATGATGTTGAGCTAACAGGTTGTAATATGAGTAACTAAACTAGGAGTTCTTGTCCTATGGAGAGAATTTCAAGTCTTCTAAAACATATTCTTTTCTACCTTTCACTCAAGTAATTTAT
This sequence comes from Cheracebus regulus, assembly GCA_963574635.1. Taxonomy (NCBI): domain Eukaryota; kingdom Metazoa; phylum Chordata; class Mammalia; order Primates; family Pitheciidae; genus Cheracebus; species Cheracebus regulus. The sequence continues at coordinate 2,606 of CAUYQU010081888.1, forward strand.
CTCCTCTGAAGAATGCCAAAAACACACTGCTGTGCCCTGCCCAGCGCCACACACATTTCCACTTCTTTTTTTTTAGGTGAATCAGCAAATGTGGATCCAAAAATGGAAGATATTAGACACTGCTAATGGCAGATGTTTTGCCTGTAGGTCAGATGGCTGCATGTTTTTAATCAAGCAGTCCCCCTCACTTGAGAGCAAAGATCAAAATGATCAAGGTAGTGTGTGTGGACAGCTTTTTCCAGCCACTGGCAGACTCAGTTTCCTTTCTCAATTTCTGTCTGGGATATGATGCTGTTCAAATGCTGGTGAGCCTTTTGTAGTTAAATTATGCTGAAACACAGTGTGTTTTGAGGAGGAAGTTGTCAGCCAACACAATGATACCATCAGTATCTCTGTGGCTTGGTCAGATTCTCTAATCACTCTTTCACTCACATTTCTTGCTGGTATTCTCCATGCAGATATTTGGTTACTGATACAGACACGTTACTCTTGTCCCAAATAACTCAGACTGTTTGAGCTTCCGAGAATGGCTCCACCTTTACAGAGTCTAAGATGACACAGGCTCTTCCCTCCACCCCTATTTGGGTTTTGGTCTAGCAGAAAGTGTGAACAGATGGTACGAGGCCCACAGATGAGGTCAGAATCTCATTAGGTAAAAATCCGACCGATTCAGGATGTCCAACTACTGCAGGAGCTCAGATGCCTTCATGCTTTGGAGCTTCCATCCACAAAAGATACTTGGGGAAAGGATAAACCATGGGCTGGGTGGGAGAAAGGAGGTGTCCAGAAAGAGCATTTGTTATGTACATTTGTGACTGGAATATTCTCGTTTGCTAGAAAAAAATCATTAATATTTGCATTGGTTTATAAGTTAATACCATTTCAAGTTATTGTAATTTTGCATGCTATAACAACCTCATTATTTTCTAATTATATTTTTGTACTTTAAGATAATCATAGATTCACACACAGTTGTAAGACATAATACAGAACACTCCTATGTATCTTTTACCAGATTTTCCTCAATGATTACGTCTTGCAAAATTACAAAACAATATCTCAGCCAGGATACTGACATTGATACAATTAAGGTAAAGAACATTTCATCACTAAGATCCCACCTGCTATCCTTTAATAGACACACCTAAGCCTTTCTCCTTCCTCACTCTCTTTTCATCCCTGACTTCTGGCAACCATAAACTGCTTTCCACATCGGTAATTTTGTCATTTTAGGAATGTTATATTGGCCAAGTGTGGCGGCTCACACCTGTAATCCCAGCCCTTTGGGAGGCCGAGGCGGGTGGATCACTTGAGGTCAGGAGTTTGAGACCAGCCTGGCCAACATGGTGAAACCCCGTCTCTACTAAAAATACAAAAATTAGGCAGGTGTGGTGGTGTGCACCTGTAATCCCAGTTACTCGGTAGGCTGAGGCACGAAAATCACTTGAACCTGACAGGTGGAGGTTGCAGTAGCAAAGATCACACCACAGCACTCCAGTCTAGGTGACAGAGTGAGACCCTGTCTCAAAAGAAAATATATATATATATTTATTTTCTGGAGATTCACCCAGGTGGTTGTGTGGATCAATAGCCTTTTTGTCTTTGCTGCTTAGTAGCATCTCATGATATGAAGGGACCACAGTTTGTTTAACCATTCACTCAGTGAAAGCTATTTCCAGTTCCAAGGTGTCACAGATAAAGCTGCTGTGAACATACATGTGTATGTTTTTATGTAAACCGAAGTCTTCTCTTCTTTGGGATTTATGATCCAGATAATTTCTGGGCAATAAGGTTTCATGTTTCCTTTCATAAGAAACTGCCAAACTATTCCCCGTAGTTCCTGTACTGGTGGGAATACAAGTTAACATTCCCACCAGTCATGTATGAGTGATGCGGTCGCTGCATCTTTGCCCGCACTTGGTGTTGTCACTATTTTTTATTTTAGTCTTTCTAAGGTATGTGGTGTTATATCATTATGGTCTTAATTTGCATTTCCCTAATGGCTAGTGATAGTCACATCTTTTCAGGTGTTTGCCATCTGTACATCTTCTTCAGTGAAATGTCTATTTCTTTGTTTGTTTATTTATTTTGAGATGGAGTCTTGCTCTGTCGCCAGGCTAGAGTGCAGTGGTGTGATCTGTTCATTTTTTTTCGTCCATTTTCTAATTAGATTATTTGTATTTTTACTGTTGAATTCCAAGGCTTCCTTATATATTGTAGATACTAGTCCTTTGTTGAATATGTGGTCTGCAAATACTTCCCTCCAGTCTGTGGATTGTCCTTCCATCCTCTTAACAACGTCGTTTGCAGAACAAAAGTTTTTAATTTTTAAAGTTCCAATTTATCTATTTCTTTTTTTATGGATTGTTCTGATTTTCTCCTTTGTTTTTTCTCCTCCAAATTTGACAGGTTTATGTTTTGCATAAAACATTGTTCATGATTCATTTTGAGTTACTTTTGCATATGATATGAGCTGTAGGTCTAAGTTCTGTTTTCTTTCGCTTTTGGATGTTCAATTGTTCCAGTAACATTGTCAAAAACATTATTCTTCCTTCATTGAATTGCTTCAGCAGCTTTGCCAAAATGAGTTTGGCACATTTGTGTGAGTCCATTCTGGGATCTTTTATTTCTGGGATCTATTCTGTTCCAAGGACCTTCATTTCTTCCACTCTGTGAGGACCACATGGTGTTGATTGCTGTGGCTGGATAGTATCGTGTAACCACCTTCCGTGCAAGGCATCTAGTTCCTCCCCTTTCCACTCTGAACCCCCATCCAAGAAACCAACTGCCTATGAGAGTTATAAATCATGTCACCCACAGCTTTTGAAAAAAGGTGTTCAACTTCTGCAGGGTGCAGGGTGTGGGTGGTTTCTGCAAAGGTCAGTGCACATTTCTAAACTTTAATAATTACATTTCCTTACTCCTGCCTGGCAACAGCACCAGAATGGTAGTCAAAAACAATGCAGTAACTTATGAAAGTGGAGGCTGCAAGGAGGCCCTGGCAAGCACAAATCTCTGGAAAATGATTCAACTTAGGACAACTGCAGCAAAAACTTTCCAAGGTCTCTACTTTTTCAAGGATGAGGGCTAGTATTTCAGTGATATTTAAATTGATTCTAAACTAGCACTAGAAGCTAAGAAGAAGGTCACCATGAGAAAAGAGTTCCTTCCTACAGTCCCAGAGATTTGTATAACCTCATTCTATATTTACTTGAATTCTGAAGATCAGAGAGAATAAATCCACACACTGGCGTAGTGAATGACACTGGTACACCCTTGCGTGCTGGCTGTAACTTGGACCCTCTGTCTTCCACTCAAGAAAAGTCTACTGAGATTCTGGTTGAGTGAACATGGCTTTGTAATAAGGAAACCCTTGAATCTGCTCTAATTATTCCTCTCCTTGGTCCTACTTAAAACCAGTTAATTGTCAAGCCTTTCAACTATATGTTGAGTAATAAATTATTCAGGATATAGCTAAGAGTGTAAAACCGTGAGAACTACTGTAGTAGATTTTACCAAAGATAGACACTCACTGCCAAACTGTTGGAGAAATGAATTCCATCTTTACTAAAGGTGTTGTGCTGGTGACATGGATGAGGTATGTCCTCTGGGATTCTTAAGTGATTTTATCCCTTGAGAATGAGTCACTTACCCACGGAGGCAACAGGAGCTTGTGACCTCAGAGGCCCTCCTACATTCCTGCGTTCTGTAACTTAGACAGGCATTGGGAATATACACTGATTGCTATGTAGTATTTTTGGGAAGACCTAGTGGTATTTCTATTTAAAATTGTTATTTAAAATTGCAAAAAAAAAATCATCTTTTGTTATTACCTGATCTTTCCCAAAGTCACAGAACTCAGATAACCTACCTGTTTTGTAATCTTAATGATAATCAACATGTACCAACATATAAACATCATTCTTATAAAAGCATCCCTACATTAAGATCTACGCAGAGTAAAAAAGAAGAGCTTGCAAATTTTTCCAGTATTTTGTTTTACTTTTGTCAGATGAATGAAATTGAATTTTTCAAAAAGCTGGAGTTAATGGAAAACTATAATACTTGTCTTCAAAGATTTACATTTGCTTAAATATATTTGATATGGATGGAATTGTTCTTCCTCCAGAACAAAAGAGGTTAAAATGCTAACCCTTGGTACCAGTGAACGGGACCTTATTTTGCTGATGATTGAGTTAAGATGAAGTCATTAGGGCAGGTCCTAATCCAGCATGATTGTGTCTTAGAAAAAGAGAAAATCTGGGCACCCAGGGAGAATGCCCTGTAAAAATGGGAATTACACTGCCACAAGTCAAGGAGCTAAGGGAAGTTGGAGAGCTGCCTGGAACAGATCCTTCTCCAGGGCCTTCAGAGGGAGCGTGGCCCTGCTGACACTCTGACCTTGGACTTCTGGCCTCCAGACTGTAAGAGAATACATTTCTGTTTGTGGCACTTTGTCATGGCAGCCCTAGCAAACTAATACAGAATTTTCCATATTCTTTTGGGAAATACCTGTAGTTCGCAAGCCTCCAAATTGAAACAGAAACTTCCAAAAGAAGCCAGCTGACAGTGCATTTGAGTTCTTCAGAATTCAACTTTCTTGAACCCTGCTAGGAGACAATTTGGCCCAAGTAAATGAATTATGTGTTCACAGTAATACAGAAGCTCTGGTTTATATCCTTAGTGCCTCGAGTGCCATTCTAGCTCATATCTAAATTAAAGGGATTAACAATAATATTTCAACTTCATTGGAGCTATGTCTGCCAGGAAGGAATGAATCAGCAGCCACAAAAACATTCCTGCTTGTGAAGTCAACCCAGGAAGACTTAGTATAATCCATGAAAGCGGAGAGAATTCATTTCAGAAGGCTGTCTGCTTCAACATCTCCGTCTAGGTTTTAAGTGATTCCCACTTCTAATATATTAAGTATTTATAAGCCACATTTAGTTCTAAATTTAATTAGCTTTTCTTGTGATGTCCATCATGGGAAAAATTCCAAGATATATTTAGAAATATAGAAAAGCTTAGAAAAAACAGTAAGAACCATTAAAACAAATCGTATCTTACAACCATGACCCTATCATTTTGTCATCTCTTTACTTGAGTAATATAATAGCTTTCTTTTTAAAACTGTTTCACTTGGAAATAATTTTAAACTTAACAAGAAAGTTACAAGAAGCTCTCGGCGACCCTTTCCAGAGCCACCTATTGGCATTTTCTCATGCTTGCGTTATTAGTTACTGTTTTCTATCCATATACATCACCCACCACTTATTTTTTGCTCAATAATCAGTTCACTAAATATTTACTGAGTGCTGGATTCTGTGGAAGCCACAGTGGTGGAGAGAAAGGCATGAGAACTCAGCAAAGGCAGAACCAGGATGTGAGAGCAGGTGAGAACGATCCTTTTTAGTTAAGTCCAGGAATATGCTGGTCCTTAACATGCTGAATGGAGTCTGGGAATTCTGGGGAGCATTCTTCCTGAAGATACCTTGTTTTAAGTTGATGCTTGCATCCTTACTGGCCCCTGTCGGCTTCATCTGAAGAAACACATCAGAACATCGTTCTGAGTGGATACAAAGTTTGCTAAGGGTTTTGTCCATAATTCTGAGATTTGTATTTTCCAAGTTCCAGGAATATAATGTTTTCTGGGTGGACATAGTTTACTTTCAAGTCAGTGTTGTTCATCGTTGGATTCCTAGCCTCTAGAATTGTGCCTGGCACAAAAATACTTGAGGAATGCATGAAACATGAAAGTTTTAATAGTCTACATGAAAGCTGTAGAGCGCACTTACAGCACGCAGACACAAACTCCTTTACCTCTCTCAGTGGTTTCAAGGGAGAGGCTCTACTAGTGTCCTCCTTTTACAGAGTAGGATGTAAAGACACGAAGAAGTTTGCTTTCACATAGTTCCCCAGCCAGTGGTTAAAACTGAATCACACTCTACAGTTGTTCATCCCTCAGACCTGCCTGACCTCTATGTTTATCAGCAGAAGTTGGGGCATCTCTAGGCCATCATACTTTCTACATGTTCAGGCTGAGTTGCTATTTCCGTTTTTTTTTTGTTTTTTTTTTTTTTTTTTTGAGACAGTGTCGCCCAGGCTGGAGTGCAGTGGTGCTATCTCGGCTCACTGCAACCTCTGACTCCTGGGTTTAAGTGATTCTCCTGCCTCAGCCTCTTGAGTAGCTGGGATTATAGGCACCCACCACCACACCCAGCTAATTTTTGTATTTGTAGGAGGGGTGGGGTTTCACCATGTTGACCAGGCTGGTCTCGAACTCCTCACCTCAAGTGATCCACCTGCCTTGGCCTCCCAAAGCTCTGGGATTAAAGATGTAAGCCACTGTGCCTGGCCAGTATTTCCTTTTAAAATACCCCTTCTAGACTGTTTCTTCCTCAAGGATTAAAACTTAGTGTTCAGATACCTTGCATCAGCCATTAGAAAATACTGAAGTCACTGAAGATTCAGTAAGCTTAGAAAACCCAACTATAATTACAAAACTTCTAGATTTAAGGAAGCTCTGTGACAGTCACCTGTAATGGAGGCTATCTAAAAGCATTGGGAAAAACTAAGTATTCTAAGTCTTCTCATTATTCTACAAACTGGCAAGTTAAGGGAAGAAGCTGAGAGAAAATTCACCCTCTTGATGGTTTTCTGCTCCTAAGTAACACTGACTAGCAGAGTTCAAGCACAAACTTTGCTGAAAAGAGTGGCTGTAGACTGTGGCACACCAGTCTTCACAAATTGTGTTGGGGACTCCAAATGTGAAAGGGAATACAGATTTTCCAGTTATAAAAAACATCTCAACTTCCTCCTGGCAGGTAGGTGCTAAGGAATTACACTGAAAAAAAGAACCAAAAATCCTCTAGGAGAGACTCTGTGCCCTGAGGTCAGGCGCTCCCCTCTGGATGTTCCTGCCTTATGCAATTGCAATCATATTCACAGAAGCAAATCAAGAGGAAAATACGTGGAGGAAAAACCCTTCTGACATCTCTAAATTGCATCTACTGACTAGTGGCCCAGCCAGCTCCTCCAAAGTGGTGAGTCACTGCAAAAGAGAAGAGGCCCAAGCAGGGAGCCGGGCAAGAGCTCTGAGGTCCTTCTGCCCAATGAGCAGCAGCCCCCAGCTGGGAGCTGTCCCTGGGGTTCAAGGCTACATAGCTGAGAGGCCACAGAGAGCCAAGAACCGTTAAGGGGACCGAGCTGGCAAGGGGCAGAAAGTGGGGGCTGGCAGCTCACTGCATTTTGTTGCCATGAGTCACTTACAAAATACAAAGAACAGTATGATTTGTAGGTGGTTATTGATAGCTCCAGGGCATCCAATCCTTCTAGTTTATAAAGATACAAATCTTAATTATTAATGGTTAAGATGAAGAAACAAATGCCTCGAAGTTAGGAAATTCAAACGAATTGTTTCCCCAGATCCCCTCACACAAAAGAGGGTCTGTTCTGTAAAGTCCGGCTTGCTTGGCCTATTCCAAGACCAGTGACATTCCTGGTTCTTTCCCAGTGAGGCCAGTTAAACTCACGTTGCAGAAACTTGAGTTCTGCAGGCAGAAACCCACCTGGGAGCCAGGTGAGAGAGGCTCGCACCTGGCAGCACTGACTTTTTGCCAAACATACTTTTGATAAATGCCTCATAAAGTGATAGTCCAGAAAGCATTGTTTTCCTATGGAATGAACCCAAAGTTGTGATTGCATTGTTGCTGAAAACGTCCCACTCATACCCAGGAAGAGTAAGTCAAAAGGGCAAATACACAGCACCTACAGGCCTCCACCATCATTTGGGGGGAATTATTTTCTCAGCCATAGGAAATTAGTATAGATTATGTGTTGTAGCTGTGTAAGGACTCACAGTAGTGTGTGTTGTATATATAAAAGACTACTCAACCATATGATAAATTTAAAGTTCTTGCTAGCTATATGAGCTATAAAATAAATATCTAAACAAATTAAGTGGGTTTATAGGAATGAGACAAGGCATACCCCTTTAAAATGCTGTGGTGGGACTTTGTTTTCATTTGTTTGTTTTTTCTTTTTGGAGACAAGTTTTCACTCTGTTGCCCAGGCTGGAGTGCAGTGACATAATCATGGCTCACTGCAGCCTTGACCTCCCCAACTCAAGTGATTCTCCCTCCTCAGCCTTCCAAGTACCTGGAACTAGAGATTTGTGCCACCACACCTGGCTAATTTTGCATTTTTTGTAGAGACAGGATCTCATTATGTTGCCCAGATTGGTCTTGAACTCCTGAGTTCACATGATCCTCCAGCCTTGGGCTCCTAAAGTGCTTGTATTATAGGTGGGAGCCACTGTGCCCGGCCTGTTGTAGGACTTTTGAATTGACAATCTTTTTGTCCTTAGCCTTAGTAGTAAAGGCTCTTATGTTGTATTATTAAATATAATACTGGCATTTAACTTTAGTTATATTCCTACATTTTAAAAAAATACCAATTTCATTTTTATTAAGAATATGTTTTAAAAATTAGGAATGAATGTTGAATTTTATCAAATGCAACCATAGAAAAATATCAAATGATAGTTTCCTACCTTTTTGGTGAAGGTTATTAATATATTCTTATTTTATTTCATTTATTTTTATTTATTTGTTTTTATTTTATTCATATATTTTTATTTTCTTTATTCTGTTGCCCAGGTTGAAAGTGCAGTGGCGTGATCTCTGCTCACTGCAACCTCCATCTTCTAGGTTCGAGAGATTCTCATGCCTCAGCCTCCTGAGTAGCTGGGATTACAAGCATGCACCTTGCCTGGCTAATTGCTTGTATTTTTAGTAGAGAGAGGGTTTTGCCATGTTGGCCAGGCTAGTCTTGAATTCCTGGCCTCAAGTGATCCACCTGCCTTGGCCTCCCAAAGTGCTGGGATTACAGGTGTGAGCTACAACATCCGGCCTAGTTATTAATATGCTTTAAATATTAAAGCCTTTATATCCTGATTTAATACTGATGATCATGGAATATAATTTTCTTACTCTGCTGCTGGAGACTATGTGTTAATGTTTTATTTAGATTTTTGGTATCAAAAATCAATAAGACTGGCATGTAGTTTTATTTTTAATTTGGAATATTTTTGTCCAGTTTTTAGATCAATAAATTATTCGTTTCATAATAACACACTTGGAAGCTTTTCTTCTGTCTCTGCTGTGGCACAGTTTGAAAACTGTTCTGGACTTAATGTGCTTCTTAATAGTTTGGTGTATTTTCTCTGTGAAACCATCCGGGATTGGTGCTTTTGGAGGGATAGAAATCCAAATGCTGTTTCAGATTTCTGTCTCTATTCAAGTCAGTTTGTTGCATAGTGAACACTGATAACTGTTTTCTACTTCCAAAATTTTATAATTTATTTAATTTCCTTAAGGTTATTTTCTGTTTCTCATTTTTATTTTGTATATGTGTTGTACTCACTTTGTTTATCATATTTAGATATGTTAGCTAATAATTTGTCATTTAATTGTTTGTAAAAAGAATAATCTCCTGGATTACTTCATTTTGCTGTTGATGTCATTAATTATACTTTCATTCTTTCAACTTCTTTGCTTCTGTTTTGCTTAGTGCGTATGTCTGTGTATATACTTGTGTGTGTTGTGAATTTTTCCTGTTTGAGTTGAATACATACTTAGTTTACTTTTATTTGTTGTTGCTCCACATTATAACAATGGGTTTTCTTCTGTGAGTGCTTTCTGCTAAGCACTTACATTGTCCTTTGTTTGTTTTAATCATATCATCCAAAAATAACAATATATATATTATGGTTTAAATATAAATACATACGATTAGCTTTCTTCTAAAATTTTTAATTGCATTTTTTCATTTTTATGTTATAAATATAGTAAATACTATCCCATCTTTTTTTCTCTATATAAATACTCTATTTTATTTTATTTTATTTTTTGAGACAGAGTCTCACTCTGTTGCCCAGGCTGGAGTGAAGTGGTGTGATCTCAGCTCATTGCAACCGCTACCTCCCAGGTTCAAGCGATCCTCTGCCTCAGCCTCCCGAGTAGCTGGGACTACAGGTGTGTGCCACCATACCTGCCTAATTTTTTGTATTTTTAGTAGACAAGGTTTTACCATGTTAGCCAGGATGGTCTCGATCTCCTGACTTTGTGATCTGCCTGCCTCAGCCTCTCAAAGTGCTCGGATTACAGGTGTGAGCCACCACATCTGGCCCAATTTTATTTTATGTTTTACAAAATTGGTCATTATAGTTTCTTTTCTTAAAAAGTACATTTTTCTTATCATTTGCCCAATTTTTGTGTGCACATTTAAACAGTTTTTTATAATTAAAACAATAATAATAATTACTAAATAATTTAAAAACACATAGAGGTTATTTGATTTTGGCGGGTAGGAGGTATCTGGGTGTCAGTAGGATTATCTTTTTTAAGTCCAGTGACTTTATTAGGCTGTGTTTTAGTTCTTTTTTTTTTGAGATGTGGTCTCACTCTGTCACCTAGGTCAGATCACCACTCACTGCAGCCTCTACCTCCTGGACCCCAGTAATCCTTCCATCTCAGCCTCCTGAGTAGATGGGATTACAGGCATGCACCACCAAGCCCAGCTTTTTTTTTGTTGTTTTTTTGTAGAGATGGGGTTTCACTATATTGCTCAGGCTAGTCTTGAACTCTTGGGCTCAAGCAATCCTTCTGTCTTGGCCTCCCAAATGCTGGGATTATAGGCATGACCCACTACACCACTCATATTCTAGTATTAATAGATGTGAATCCATTCTTCCCTGGGACACAGTTCCTTTTTAAATATATAGGTCTATATCTCTTTTCCAATATAGTTAGAAAAATTATAGTTTAAAATATTTTTCCTGTTCAAATTTCCTGGGTTTTTTGGGAGGAGACACTAATTATAGATACCCTTTCCTTGTCTTATACACGTTCTTCCTGGTCTGATTTCCATTGGTATTACTTTTCCTAAAATCAATTTTAACTTTTTTCTTTTACAGAATTTTCTCAAACATGTCATCCATATAGTTTCTTCTCTTTTCTGTGAATCCATCTACTTTATTTTTTTCTTTTCCATTTCTTTTCTTAACTATGTTAATTCATTGTCTCTTTATTTCATCTTGGAGTTCTTTCATTTTGGCTTTAACTCTCCTTTCAAAGAGACTTTTTTTTCCCATTAATTTACCTTTTGTGTGGAGAACATCTTGGTTACAATTTTTACCTGTTGATGACAATTGTTTTCAAAGTTATACTCTTCATTTTCTCTTTTGGTCATTTTTATACACCACTTTTTCCTGAAGCAGATTTGCATAGATCCAGTAATTATTTGCTTTTATTATTACTATTTCTCTCTACATATAGAAGTTCATCTTTTCATAAAGGATGCTCTTCCCTGGGTTGTTGCGAATTAGGGCCAGGGAAGGGCTGGGGCAGAGAGTTTGTAGCAGGTACCTCATGTTCTCCTCTGCCTTCAGAGAGCTCCTTCATTGCCACTCAGCCATATGAATATGATTGCTCTGGGCCAGCAGAGTATGTCTCTGGATCTCAGGGAAGTTACCACTGGAAGCTATTTATCATTGGGGCACAGCACTCATCTTTCCTTTTCATTGTGTACCTGGCACATGATGTGTCTGTTTGTGTTGATTTTTCTATAGTTTGCAAATGGTGTGACTCTAGGTCTATGAATCACCAATGGTTCCTCCTCTAGATAGCCACATCAACAAACAGCTTCCTACAAAGATGGCTTCCTGCATGTTTTGTCCTTCAGTCCTATTTCCTAGGAACTTTGTGGCATTAGGGTTCAGGGAGATTCTTTAAACTATTTTTTGCTCTATAATATTTTCTTCTAAACCAGGGGCCTTTTTTGGCTCTTCCAGATACACTGTCTAACTTGGAGAATTCTGTGTGTTCTTAGAAATGGTAGCATCTTTTCTCCTTTTGGTCTAATTTTTACTGTTCTTGGCATCCATTCTCAGATTACTGGTCATATTCTGGCCCATAGATTTATTTTTTCTGTATCTGGGAAGATTGAGTTTCTATTTCTGCTTCTCAGTCCCTTTGTTGATTTCAGTTGTAATTAGAAATAAGGGGCAGATAAGGTACTTATGCTACCATTTTAAACTGGAAGTCACATTATGCACCCTAAATTATTAAGTGGTTCTTCAGTTCTGGCTAGAGCATATCTTATCAGCAGTATGATTCCCTAGAGAATATTTATGCAAATGGACCTTATATTTTGGAACAACAAGCATTCAAAAACTCCTCTAGAACTGAAATTGCTGTAAAGAAAACTGACATAAATAATTTTGCATGGTCTTACCTCAGTAGCTTGGTAACTGGAAATGTCCACCAAGGGACTCTCTTCTGCCCTTGCATCCCCTATGCTGTTGGATGTTTTTTCCAGAAGAGGGAGTTGTAGGCTGTCAGACAAACCATTAATCTTCATCAGCAGTTCGTCTAACAGATTTGCAAATTCATCCAAGTAGTAATTCTGAAGGAAAGAAAATCAGATTAGTAAATTCATTCAAGAATCTCATTTTCCCTCTTTCCTCATTATGTGAAACACTTAGGGGTACCATCTGTAAATGGTATTGTGCTATGTTAGGAAACATACTGACCCTGTCTCAAGTCAGAAGACTTCGGTGCTGGGCCTGCTCTTATGTCTCTGTATCTCAGTTGCTTCAATAATAATGTGCATATACAGATATGTATGCAAATGCTACGGTTAACAATGCCTACATAAAAAACTATTGAATGGATTTAAAGGCAATAATGCATAGTGCTGCTATGGGAAAATGAGGTCATTCTTCCATCCCTTCAATTAATAAATCTTTATTGAGTACTGTTCAAAACAAATAAAGGCAATAATGGATGGGGAAGCACATGACAGAGAATAAAGCCCTATCAAAATGTACAGTACCGTGATTACATATGACTGCCTTCAGAACCTCACTGGATGATACCTAAATATCAGCTGATAGGGTTTGGCTGTGTCCCCATTTCAAATCTCAACTTGAATTGTATCTCCCAGAATTCCTGTCTGTTGTGGGAGGGACCTAGGGGGAGGTAATTGAATCATGGGGGCTGGTCTTTCCTGTACTATTCTTGTGATAGTGAATAAGTCTCATGAGATCCGATGGTTTATCAGGAGTTTCTGCTTTTGCATCTTGCTCATTTTTCTCTTGCTGCCTCCATGTAAGGAGTGCCTTTTGCCTCTTGCCATTATTCTGAGGCCTCCCAGCCATGTGGAACAATAAGTCCAATTAAATCTCTTTTTGTTCCCAGTTTTGGATATGTCTTTATCAGCAGTGTGAAAATGAACTAATACAGTAAATTGGTACCAATAGAGTGGGGCATTCCTGAAAAGATACCCAAAAATGTGGAAGTGACTTTGGAACTGGGTAACAGACAGAGGTTGGAATAGTTTGGAGGTCTCAGAACAAGACAGGAAAATGTGGGAAAGTTCAGAACTTTCTAGAGACTTGTTGGATGGCTTTGATAAAAATGTTGATAGTGATATGAACAATAAGGTCCAGACTGAGGTGCTCTCAGATGCAGATGAGAAACTTGTTGGGAACTGGAGCAAAGGGGACTCTTGTTATGTTTTAGCAGAGACTGGTGGCATTTTGCCCCTGCCCTAGAGATTTGTGGAACTTTGAACTTGAGAGTGATGATTTAGGGTATTTGGTAGAAATTTCTAAGCAGCAAAGCATTCAAGAGGTGACTTGGGTGCTGTTAAAATATTCCATTTTAAAAGGGAAATGCAGCATAAAAGTTAAAAAAAATTGCAGGCTGATAGTGCAGTAGAAGAGAAAAACTCACTTTCTGGGGAGAAGTTCAAGCCAGCTGCAGAACTTTGCATAAGTAGCAAGGAGCCTAATGTTAATCCCCAAGACCATGAGAAAAATTTCTCCAGGCCATGTCAGAGAACTTCACAGCAGCCCCTCCCATCACAAGCCTGGAGGCCCAGGAGGAAAAAGTGGTTTTGTAGGCTAGGCCCAGGGCCTCTGTGCTGTGTGCAGCCTAGAGACGTGGCGCCCTGTGTCCCAGCTGCTCCAGCTGTGGCTGAAAAGGGCCAATGTACAACTCAGACTGTGGCTTCAGAGGGTGGAAGCCACAGGCCTTGGCAGCTTCCATGTGGTGTTGAGCCTGCAGGTGCACAGAAGTCAAGAACTGAGGTTTGGAAACCTCGGCCTAGATTTCAGATGATGTATGGAAATGCCTGGATGCCCAGGCAAAAGTTTTCTGCAGGGGTGGGGCCCTCATGGAGAACCTCTGCTAGGGGAGTGTAGAAGGGACCTAGTAGAGCTGTGAGAAAAGGGCCACTATCTTCCAGATCCCAGAATGGTAGATCTTCTGACAGCTTGCACTGTGTACTTGGAAAAGCCACAGACACTCAATGCCAGCCCATGAAAGCAGCCTGGAGGGAGGCTGTACCCTGCAAAGCTACAGGGACAGAGCTGCCCAAGACCATGGGAACCCACCTCTTCAATCAGCATGACCTGCATGTGATACCTGGAGTCAAAGGAGATCATTTTGGAGCTTTAAAATTGGATTGCCTTGTTGGATTTTGGACTTGTACGGGGCCTGTAACCCCTTTGTTTTGGCCAAGTTGTCCCATTTGGAATGCCTGTATTTACCCAATATTTGTACCTCCATTGTATCTAGGAAGTAACTAGCTAGGTTTTGATTTTACAGGCTCATAGGCAGAGGGGACTTGTCTTGTCTCAGAAGAGACTTTGGACTGTAGACTTTTGGGTTAATGCTGAAATGAGTTAAGACTTTGGGAGACTGTTGGGAAATCATAATTAATTGGTTTTGAAATGTGAGAACATGAGATTTGGAGGGGTCAGGGATGAAATGATATTGTTTGGCTGTGTCCCCATTCAAATCTCAACTTGAATTGTATCTCCCAGAATTCCCACATGTTGTGGGAGGGACCTAGTGGGAGGTAATTGAATCACAGGGGCTGGTCTTTCCCATGCTATTCTTGCAATAGTTAAAGATCTGATGGTTTATCAGGGATTTCCACTTTTGCATCTTAATCATTTTTCCCTTGCCACCACCGTGTAAGAAGTGCCTTTCACCTCCCACCATGAATCTGAGGCCTCCCAAACCATTTGGAACTGTAAGTTCAATTAAACTTCTTTTTGTTCCCAGTTTTGGGTATGTCTTTATCAGCAGTATGAAAACGAACTAATACATTAGCCATGGAAGAAAGTGAGTGTTCAGTGTGCAAACATCTGGTTTGATTTGTTTACAATCATATCTGGAGTAACTCAAACAATGCACCTAAGGCTCCATGTTTTGGGTAGAAATTTGGGTTTGACAGCAGGCACCACAAGCAAATAACTAACTCAGGGGGCAGAATACAGCATGTCTGTGTCCTAGGGAAGACCATAAACTCCATCTTTCCAACTGTACAGGTCATTTTAAGGATATAGTGAGTTAATGCAGGAGAATGTGCTTGGTGATCTGTAAAGTGCTTTAGAATTTCAAGGGAAAATTCCATGAGTTCCACTATGATTGAAACGAATTTTGCCGCTTTGCAATGAGATTTGGCATGGAAACATGCTCATGCTTTGATAACTGAAAGCAAAATTCTGCAATGAAACCATCGTCTCGAGTGTGCTATCATGCTCAGTAACCCAAGATCCCACAGCTTACGTGATTCTCAACCATCTCAGCCTCTTCTAACTTTGGTGCTTTCAGTCTCAGAAAGGTGAGGGCCTTTTCCCACATATAAGTAGTGACGTCTTTAAGTCTCACAAGAGATTTACTTTGAAAAGATTGTCTTTTTCGAGGTAAAGTCATTAGAAAACCTCTCAGCTAAAAAAGAGAAGAAAAAAGTAAAGACAAATTTCATGTCAGCAACCTAAATAAAGAGCCTTGTTAATATGATAAACTATGCAATGAAGATTATATCTGATGATGCTACTTTACGACCTTTTGGTAAAATAGTGACTTCTTAGTTAAAAAAAGCAAAATCAGGAAAATACCTCTCCTGAGTTGAACTAAATGTCCGTAAGATGATCTCAGCCATGGAAATTCATTGTACTGTAAAGGATGTTTTCAGTATCTAAATTTGAAGACTGAGATTATCAACACAATGTGTCTGCTGATAAGTAAAGTCTGTGTCTCAGTTTCGGTGTGCCCTGGTGAGCTGTTCTGAGCTGTGGGTGAGCCTCAGGAGAGAGCCCTGTGCCTGTGCCCGGGAGACCAGAAAGGATCTTGTGCTCAGCAGGCTGTTGTGCCCTCAACATGTGTTTTATAAGCTTCCAAGTGGTTTATTTCTTCACTGCAGGCTGTAAGCTGTTAGCTCAAAAGCCTGCTGGTACCAAACTCAATTTTTTACACAACCAATTGTTTTAAAAATAACCCAAACAAGCACTTTTTTTTTTTTTAGCCATTTAGAGCCTGTCAGCTTTACATATCCTGCAAAACCTCAGGGGACAGCTGTTACCTACCGATAAGATTATAAGGCCCCAAGTTGCCGCTGGCCTCAGGAGCTTTCTGACCCAGAGGTTCCCCTCCACGCTGCTGAGCAGCATCCTCTAAGGGGTAAGCTCCCTCTCTGTTGTCCCTCTCCCCTGAGATCTCCCTTGCTCTTCTTCCTGTTTGGATTGTACTTGAACTCTATGCTGTAAGCCTGTGGATAGTTGCATAGCATGAGGGAGTTCCCCTACATGGGAATGCTTCAAAACACTACCTCAATAAAGCTTGTGTGTGTTACTGTCTCTTGTGGTCATATGTTTGTCCTTGATTGGTCCCCAAATCCCTCGAACCCCTCACAAAGTTTTAGAACTCTGCAAAGATGCTCAGGAGCCTGAAAGGGTAGGCCACTGGTGTGTAGGTCTGAGGCCTTCCAGCTTTACCAGCAAAACAGCCATGGGGGACAGCAAGGCCTGACTCTTGCACCCAGAGACCTCAATGCAATATTGCCTGCCTGTCTCAGAAGACAGCATCCAAGTGCCTAAGTACGACATGCAAGGCCCTCCACTCCTGACTCCAACCATCCTTTTCAACACGATGTCCGCTTGAACCAGAACTCCAGCATGGCCCTCTCCACGTGCCTCCCCTGTCTAAAACGCTGGTCTCAGCAGTTGTCACCATGAGCGGAACTCCTCTTCAAGGCTCCCTTTACTGCTGTGTGAAGATTTCCTGGTCTCCTTAGGAAGAATAAATGAGTCTCTGATCTAAGTTTCTTGCTCTTTAGGGACACTTTTAGTTAGGCTTTAAAATTGCCTATAATTATGTAGGATCTGTATGTTCAGGACTATAAAACAGTGATGAAAAGAAACTGAAGATGACCTAAATAAATGGAGAGAAATACAGAATTCTAGGATTGAAAAAGCTTAATATTATTAGGATGCCAATTCCCCCCAGATTTGATTTATACTTCCACAGCAATTTCAGTCAGAACCCCAACATGATTTAAAAAACAAGATGTTAACAAGATGATTCTAAAACTTATATTGAAAGGCAAAAGAGCTAGAATAGCTATAACCAAAACCGAGCAAAGCTGGAGGACTCATCCACTCTACTTCAAGATTTGCCATAGAGTGATCAAGGCCTCATAGGATTGGCTAAAGGAAAGATCGTGGAGTAGAATAGAGAACCCAGATACAGATCCACACAGATACAGCCAATCGCTTTTTGACAAAGTTGTAAAACCAATTCAATGGAGTAAATATTCTTTAAAAAAATTGTGCTGGAATAATTAGATATTCCTCTATAAAAAAACAGGAACTCTGTTCCATACCTCACATCTTATATTAAAATTAACTAAAATCAGATGATCCACCTAAAAGTAAAACATAAAATATAAAAATTCCAGAATAAAATAACAGGAGAAAATATATGTGATCTTGGATTTGGGAATTCATTTGGGCCAGGACACCAAAAGCAAAATCCATAAAGGAAAACATTGAAAAACTGGCCTTTATCGAAATTTACAACTTCTTCTCTGTAGAGATGCTGTTAAGAGAATAAAAAGACACGCTACAGGTGGGGAGAAAATACTTGCAAATCACATAACCAATTTAGAAACTAAAATACAAAAATTACCCTAATTATTTGTATATGCCAGTCTTCGCTGATGGACTATGAGCTCTCTGAGGCAGGAACCAGTTATTATTATTATTATTATTTGCCTTTGCCTGAATATAATGAGCATTCTTTAGGATTTTGTTGAATGAGTGCATGAATGAACAAATGAGTGAATTGATGGATGGATGGGTGGGTGGATAGGCGGACAGGTAACTAGTTTGATGAGCAGGTGGGTGGATGGGTGATGGACGGATTTATGCATTCATGGATGAGCAGGAGTAGGAAGCTAGGAACACTGACAAAAGCAAAGGACTGGGGTCTGAGTGTTGTCAAGGTGTGAACATGAACAATCACTTTTAGTTTCCCTCTAGCTCCTAAACTAGAATATCAGTAGACTTTTAAGGACTGCAGATAATTTTAATCCACTTACAATGCTTGAATATTCAATTCACTGAACTTGTAGTGAGCTCTGCAATGTGTCAGGAGCTACCCTAGGAGGCAGGCACACCAATATGTCTGCTAGGAATGTGGCTAGAGTTCAAAAGGAGACAAAAACCAACAGCACAGGACAATGGGTGTATTAAGGAGCATGCTCAGAGCCTTCGGGGGTCCCGCGGGGGATCAGTGCTGGGAGAGCTTCTAGAGGGAATGACACACTGACCCTGTCTCGTAATGTAATGCCAAATGAGTCACAGTGGAGGGATCTGAGGGAGGGCGCACACAGTAAGTGTGGGCAGCACGCCGACAGGCCTAGTTAAGCACAGAGCAGGAGTCCCAACCCTGAGCCTTCCATAGGAACACCTGTAGGCTTTCTGGAAATAGAAGTGATGAGTCCCACCCTTGTGATGTGGACACAGCAATCCTGGTAGGGCTGGGCAGAGCAGGTGAGAGCCTCGGCAGGGAGGGGTAACATATAAGATGTTCAGTTATGTTTTAATTTCAGGTCAACAACAAATAACTTTCAACATAAATATGTCTGAACTATTGAAGGGGGCCTACTAACACTGAAAACTTTTCCTCTGTTTACTGAAATTTAACTGAAACTAGGTTCCAGTTTTATTTGCTAAATCTGTTGACCCCAAGTCCAGGCAGCAGGACAAGACCATAGGGGAAACTTTTTTTCCACTGAAGGAGTTTAAGCTGGCTGTGACATGACTAGATTTACCAGTGGCAGATCAGTAGGAGGGAGTGAAACAGGGAGTCATTCCTCCTTCGGCCCCCAGCCTGGAGAACACGTCCAGCGGAGGGTGGCTGATGGAGTGCAACTCTGATAAGGTGGAAAGACTGAGAAAAGGCAACAGACACCCTTGAGGCAGCGTGAGATTGCAGATGAAGTTCAGAGCAAGAAATGACGTGATTCAGTGCAGGGTGAGCAGGACCAGGGAAGCTTCCTGGAGGAGGTGACACTGTGGGGTGGCTGCTGTCATGCTGGACTGTTCTAGGGTAAGGGAGAGTCAAACCAACTGTGTTTGACTCTCCCGATCTCCCAGGGCAGGTGAGCTGGGCCCCAGGGATTCATTACCATGATATCTGACCTGTGCTGCCTGGCCCCGTCCACATGGACCACAGTTTCACCCCAACAGCAAATGAAACTTATACAAACCATGACTTGAAAGTTGGGGATGCATTTACTTACCATTCCAAAACACAATGTGGCAGAGACTATTAAAAGGGCCCCAAAGTAACAAGCCATGGCCCGCTGCTCAGACTTGGAAAGGCCAAGGAAGGAGTCTTTTTGGCTTCTTGTGGGAAAACGAAACAGCAGCCTGGGGAAGGCGTCTATGAAGGTGCCAGGTGGCAGAGCCCACACAGAAAGCAGGAATTGGTGCAGGTGGGAGACAGCAGCCAGCATCGGGGCCCCCGCCAGCTGCAGAAAGAAAAGCCGGAGAGCACTGACCTCGTCACCACTTCTTAGGAGTGGAAGGCTCGACTTCCAAATGTTTAAAATAGAGACAAACTTGGAGGGGCAGTTTGGGGAGTGTGAATCCATCACACCATCCCTGGTTTTGAACCCAAAAGGTGGTGTCGCCCTCTCACCCCTCTCCCAGGCCTCCCTCCTCCCACCCCTGCCGGCCCCGCTGGTCTCCCTCCTCCCTTTCAAGGGCTCTTCCTGCCAGGGCCATTCTCTCAGCCTGTGGTGACAAGTGGCCTGTTCCCCTGGCCTTTGGCCCCCTTTAGCAGGCCATGGTTGCCATGAGGGGGCAGCTCCCTCTTCATCTTTATGTCCCCTGCACCTGGCCAGAGCCTAGTAAAATACACTACTTAGGAAGCACTGAGAAGTCTTGCTGATTTTGATGTGAATTTGGTCAAGCTTAAGTTTCATGGTCCTGGTTATAACACACCGGCAACTTGGTCTGGGATCTGAGGGGTTCCATCACCGGCCCTGTTCGTGCTTTTTCCATCTGCTCCAACCAGCTCTGGTGCCGACAAGCACTTTCTCCACCTGGATGTCAGACCACCAAGCGGTCACCCCCCAGGTCCACATGGTCTGTGCGTGCAGACTGTGGACAGGCCTGCAGAGAAGACCCACCCAGCTGTAGCTATAGTCATGGGCTGCGTTCTATGTGGGTCCTTGTTGGCCTCCATGTGTAACCCTGAACGGGTACCCAAAGACTTCCCTACGAATGCGCTGGGACCCATTTCAGTATTATCTACTCCACAGGTGAAGTCAGACATCAGTGGGACTCCGAAGCAAGCAAGCACAATCTGTGAGATTGCAGCTGGAAAAACTGAGCTGTGTGGTGTCCCGGTCCCCTCTTGGTGCCTGTGAGTCTACACTTGCCGCACAGTGAGAACTCTGCTACTTAATTTGGACACAAACTATTTATATTCTGGGCTTTTCTCCCCTTAGGTAAAAACATTTTTGCACGTTGCTAAATGGTCCTAATAATGACTAGTTTAATTGTTCCATAAATTCTACTTGCATGTAATCTCAAAGGCCAGTAATAACCGTCAGGGCAAACATCATTGATCCTTTTTCTGGAGGCAGAGGTTGGGCAACTGGCTGGTGTTCACAACATGGGACAGCCAGGTTAGAATGCCACTCTCTCTGACTCTCAAGTTCCTTTTCTCTGCCCTGGTTTGCTGAGTGTGTTCCTTAGGATTTGGGGGAACCCCTTACCTGGAGCAGGAGACCTGTGCTTGGTGTCCTGTGTGGCTGGATCCTGATAGTCAGAGCCTCCAAACTCAGGTCACTTGGCCAAGACTCTCCTTCAGCCCTGACTGCAATTCTGTGCTGTATTAGGGCCTGTGAGGTTGGAGCAAGCTCTTTCCCTGCTGGGACCAGATTGGAATCACCAGCACCCCAGGAACTTAAGCAGGGCTCCAAGCTGTACTCTGGACCTGTTGATTTGGGGCTTACTCCTCCAGACCAGATTTCAGGGCCAGCCCTGGATGAAGACCTGGCTGTGTCCTGGAGTTTGAGGCAGGCATTCCTGAGAACCTTCTAAGAAGAACTGTGCCTGCCCATAGCTTGGTTGTGATAGTTAAATGAAGTAATCTATGAGAGGCCCAAAGTGCCATTCCTGACACTTAGAGAAAGCTCAGTAGGTGATAATAAATACTTCTATTGTAATAATAACATGCTGGTGTAAGGCAGTATGGAGCAAGTGTTTCATAAATCATAGTTATTGTTGTCATGACCATAACTTCCTATATAACTGTTGATATCGGTTATCTAAAAGTGCACTGTGAGGGATTAGAAGACTGGAATTCTAGGCGGTGTTCACCTTGAAAGCAGTTTGTTCTACCCTTGAGGAAGACTGAAAAGAGTACACAGATCAATGGTTTATGAGGGAAATCACCTTATAAAGGGGAGAGTTCTTACCCCTGCTACAAAAACGCTGGGGAGTGAGTGGCGCATCATGGAGGAGCAGGACGCCATTGTGTTTTGAATGCCAGGAAGATAGACGAATTTTAATGTCAAGAGGAATAAGAGGATTCCCTGGAGCCATCGAGCCCTCTGAGACAAAAGAACAGAGCAGTCAGTGTGCCATGCCAGTCACTGGAAGCTGCAGACATATTCACAGCCGTCAGCAGTGCATAAAGAGTTCACTGGATTTGATGTTATATAGACCATGAGTCTCCAAGGGACATCAAGTGCAGATGTCTGCAGAGGAGGATGTTAGAACTAGGGGTAAGTACAAATCATAATGCATTTTCAGAAGACCTGCTCTGAATTCTGGCCTGGCCATTTCTTTGGACACCAGGATGGAGCAGGTCTAGCAGGCCACACAGACAGGACTCTGTTCACCCCAGGTCTGTTCTCCCTGTCTGAGCCTCAGTCTCTTGGGCTGTAAGAAAATCATCACCACAGAGGGGTCTCAAAGAATATATTTAGTGCATGCTTGTTTCCTTCCCACCTGTTACATGTACAGAATAGGCCACCAACACTTTCCAAGTAGGTTTTTAAAAATGTAATCCTCGTGGCTGGGCGGTGGCTCACACCTGTAATCCCAGCACTTTGGGAGGCTGAGGTGGGCAGTTCACAAGGTCGGGCGATCGAGATCATCTTGGCTAACAGGAGGTCGAGATCATCCTGGCTAACACAGTGAAATGCCGTCTCCACTAAAAATACAAACAATTAACAGGGAGTGGTGGCATGCACCTGTAATCCCAGCTACTTGGGAGGCTGAGGCAGGAGAATCGCTTGAACCTTGGAGGCAGAGGTTGCAGTGAGCAGAGATTGCAACATGCACTCCAGCCTGGGTAACAGAGGAGACGCTGTCTCAAAAAAAAAAAAAAAAAAAAATGTAATCCTTGCAAAAACCGGAGTCACGCCCCTGTTATAGCTCTAGAGTCTATGGCTCAGACAAACAGTGTGAACAGACAAGCACAGTACAACTGGAGACGTGGCAGACCCAGGGGCAAACAGCCTCCCGGACTCGTCCACACTCGGGAGGCCTCTAGGAAGGCTGCTCCCTTCCCCTCTCCCTACCAGGGGCTCACGAGGAAATCCTTCTGGGTGTATGATCTCATATGCTCTCACCAAAATTGTAAGCCCAAGAGAAAAGAAATGACAGCTGGATGGTTTAAAATTTATATAGGCAACGAATCAAAGTTTTCTGTTTGTTTCCTCAGCAACTGGGACAAGGTCAAAAATGACTTCTGACAACCAAAACCTAGACAGGCTGTGAGTGGCTGTCACCCCTCAGGTCCCCTTCAGAGTAGGCAGGGCCGCACATGGGAGAATGGGGATGAATGGGGCTCTAGCCAGCACCAGCAGAGAGAAATGCAATGCAAGCTATGGGTAGAATTTTCTAGTAGCCACGTTTTAAAAAGTACAATTAAACAGGGTAAATTTATTTTATAATATATTTTGTTTAAATGAGTATATGTAAAATAATGTGAAATAGCATCATTTCAATATGTAACCAGCATAGAAATTATTGATATATTTTACATTAAAAACAATTTTTTTTGAGATGGAGTCTTGCTCTGTCACCCAGGCTGGAGTTTGAGTGCAGTGACCCAATCTCAGCTCACTGCAACCTCCGCCTCCCAGCGAGTTCAAGCAGTTCTCCTGTCTCAGCCTACCCAGTAGCTGGGACTACAGGTACATGCTGCCACATTGGGCTAGTTTTCTTTCTTTTTTTTTTTTTTGTATTTTAATAAGGATGGGATTTCACCATGTTGCCCAGGCTGGTCTTGAACTCCTAAGCTCAGGCAATCTGCCTGCCTTGGCCTCCCAAAATGCTAGAATTATAGGCGAGAGCCAATGTACCCGGTACATTTTAAATTTTCATACTAAGTTTATCAATTCCAGTGAGTATTTTACACTCACAGCACATCTCAGTTTGGACTAGCCACATTTCAAGTTCTCAATAGCCGTGTGTGGCTAGTGGTGACTATTGGACAACACAGCTATAAACTTCCCATGGACAGACTGGAAGGGCCCCTTTCTTGCCTGTATCTGATTGAGGGATGCCATAAAGCCTTCTGAGTAATTGCCATTATTATGACTTTCATATATGGAACATCTGCTAGATGCCAAGATGTTCCAAGGATATGTTTGCATGTGTACATACAAACACACACACACACACACACACACACACACACACACACACACACGTACACAGACAAACACACACACTCAAATCCTAGCAAAACTCCCAAAGTATGTATCATAGTTCTATCTGATTGAGACTTGAAGAAAGTTAAGAAACTTGCCTAATGACATATGATAAAGAGGAGCTGGGAGTGAGTTTTAGGTCTGCTGATTCTGAAGTCTGTGCATTTTCGTTTTCACACACTCAAATCATAGCTCTTTAATCCTGGGTGTTAAATTCTGTCATTAGAAAGTCATTTGTGTTTATCTTGAAGATGACGTGTTCTTCCAGCACCCTGGATGCAGTCTACACTGAAGTTAGAGCTAAATTCCTCTAGCTTTGTCCCAGAGAGAGATGCCAATAAATGAAGCAGCCAGTCCTCATTGGGCCCTAATATTGGTACTGGGGGAGCAGTAATGAACAAAATAGATACATTCTCTATTCTGCAGCTTCCAGCCTTGTCAGGGAAGACAGACAGCAAATCAAATAATTGCTTAATGAAGACTTCAGTAGATGCTGATATGTGCCTGCAAAACAGGTCCCTGGTTGGCCTTAGCCAGTCTAGCTCTTCCCCTTTTCATGCTTGTAATTCTCACAATAAATGTTGAACATGCTAGGAACATAATATCCGGAGATAAGGAGGAACTACTTGGAACAGGCCTGGGCTCTGGTCCCATTCCTCTGAGAAGAGGATGCCCTCCAACACTTTAGCACAGCATGTTATGTTCCCCCAGCTTATGAAACTTCAGGGCAGGCTGCTTTCCAGGCTCTCTGAACTGGTGCAAGCGGGAAACACACAGACAGGACTCTGTCCACCCTGGTCAGCTTTCCTGAGCAGGGGCACCAGCTCACCCTGCAGCCCCAGATTCTGTTGTCCCTGGCTGCCAATCTGTGAGTGACAGTTGCTGTGCCTTGCTTGTGTGAGTGTTCTATCTCATCAGACTCATTTATTATTATTATTATTTTTACTTCAGGAGAAAAGCCAGATCTTCTGCTTGGGCTCCTTTAGAACCTATTTCTTTCCTCTAGTCTAGGGAATTTCTCTTGCTTGCAACAAAGCGATCTCAACAAGGAGGCAGGGACTGGGGCACTAGCGGAGGAAGCAGAAGTGTAGAGGAAACTAGCCTCATCCTGCCTGGTTCTCCTTACAGAGCAGACATGAGCCAAGGAGTGAGAGGGAGGCTGTGGGGGAAACGGATGGACCTGGGGAGGAGGGGTCTGAAGCTGGAGGGGAACTGGCCCTTGTTCTTTAGGTTGCTATAGGACCCACTCAGCCCTGGGAGTGGCCGTGGTACCCTGACCACCCTCTCGATGGGAAAGGGTGGTAGGGGAGGGGCTGGTTCTGATAGCAGCAGGGCAATGACGCAGAATATGTGGGCTCATCTTCCATCACCACAGGAAGGCAGCGTCCTATGCTGTTGTGGGATCCTGCCCTGTCTCATGGGCCCTCTCCCCAGGGCTCATCCAGGCCCATCTGTGCACTTTGCCTGGTCCTCCTGGTAGGAGCTCCCATCCCTACAGGGAATGGGGAACCATTGCCTGCAGGAAAGGCCACCTAGGGGAAGGAGGTGCATGGACTTTGAAACCAGACTTCCGTCCACTGAGAGACTGGATACTTTCCAGGAGCCTTGGTGTCTTCACTTGCAGAGTAGCTAATACTGCCTGCATTTATGACTGTTGCTAGGATGAAGAGAGAAAATGGTGTGTCTACGCAAGTCAGCACTAGCCTCCCTCCTCCACACTGCTCCAACACCTACTTCCTGTGCCCCTTAGGGTCCCCTGGAAGCACTGGGGGAGTTCCAGGCTCTTGAGTTCTGCTCCATGCAGAATCCACATACCCTAGTATACAAAGCATGTCTCAAGTTCTCCAGGCCCTTCACTGTTCTGGCCAGTTCCACCTGCAGCTCAGAGCGTCATCCCTTAATATGGAGCAAATCTGTTGCCTCACACCTTGTAGAGCTTGTGTGACCTCTGCCTTCTGGATGGCATCACAGTGCATCGCCTCTATCTGCATGGCCCTGAGCACCCCCATACCTGATTCCATGATGCCATAAGGGTGAGGTCCATAAATGCGTGGCAAAGTCCTCTGTGAAACTGGTCAGTGACATCTCCAGCAAGAGTAGCAAGGTGGCCAGAAACTGCATAGTAGGTGAGGCTCACTCCAACCACAGACAGCTGCAACATCCAGCGGAAAGACCCTCAGATGGCTCCTAAGGGCTTACCTGACGCCCCATGTGACACAGGTTGTAAGTTACAGTCATGCGTTGCTTAACGACAGGGATGCCTTCTGAGAAATGCATCACTGGGTGATTTTGTCCTTGGGTGAACACTGTAGGGTGCACTTACACAAACAGACAGTCCCACACAACCAGGCTCTACGAGACAGCCTGTTGCTCCCAGGCTACAAAGCTGTGCAGTGTGTTCCTGTACTGAATACTGTAGGCAATCATACACAATGGTAAGTACTCATGCATCTAAATATATCTAAGCATAGAAAAGATACAGTAAACATCCAGTACAAAGGTGAAAAATGGTCCACCTGTATCGGGCACTTACCGTGAATGGCACTTGCAGGACTGGAAGCTGCCCTGGGTGAGGCAGTGAGTGATGAGTGAATGCGGAGGCCTAGAGCATTACTGTACACTAATGTAGACTCTGTGAACACTGCACACTTAGGATACACTAAATTTGTAAAAATATGTTTCTTTCTTCAGTAATCAATTAACCTTAGCTTACTATAACTCTTTTACTTAAAAAAACTTACATTTTTAAACTTTTTGACTGTATAATAACACAGCTTAAAACACAAACACACTGCACAGCCATACAAAAAATATTTTCCTTATGTCCTTACTCTAAAAGCTTTTTTCTAGTTTTAAAAGTTTGTAAAGTTTTTATTTTTTAAACTTCTTTATTAAAAACTAAGCTGCAAACAGATATATTTAGCCTAGGCCTATACAGGGTCAGAATCAAGATGTCATTAGGTGAGAGGAATTTCTTAGCACCAAATGATCTTATGGGACCACAACCTTGGTGAGATTCGTGTGGTGCATGACTAACTGTGACAACACTAAAGGATGCCTGATCTCAAAGGCTGTTTTGAGATTGCCGTACACAGGGAGAAAACTGCAATAATGTTGGCAGTAGCTACTGCATAATCAATTTCTGATTTAAATTAGTTTTTTAATATAAAAACACTTTATTGCTATTTTTCAAAAAGAAAATGACACAAGCAAGGCTACCTCCAGCCAGTTCCTTGGCTTTCGCCAGTAGCTGAAGACACCCTTGTCCATCATACGGTGGAGCTGAACGTAGAGGTGTATCAGGCTGAGCACCAGGAAGACCAGCTGGCGGAGACAGTGTAAACAAACAAGATCAACACAAATGCTGAGACACTGTTTTTTGAAGACCTACATGTGACCAGCTCCCCTATCTTTGAATAGCGAAGATGCAAGCCCATTTCCTGTTCTGTAGAAATTTAATCCTAAACTTGCTCTTCAGCAGGCACTTGGGGTGGTTTGGTGCTTCTCCACAAGCCAAGCACTCACAGAAACTCCATGCCAGGGGTTAGAACCCGAAATGATCTCTGCACTCAGAGGAAGCACAGAGTACAGGCATCTACGGCCATGAGGCCTCCCCACTGCCATGCCAAGCCTCCAGTCCTTCCCTGGCACCACTCAAAAGAGTGAGTTTCTGTGTGCATGTGAAATAGATAACATATGAACTATATACATATGTATTAGTAGTTTTCTCAGCCAAGTAAAGCCTTCTTTTTTTTTTTTTTGAGATGAAGTCTCGCTCTGTCTCACAGGCTGGAAGGCAGTGGTGTGATCTCGGCTCACTGCAACCTCCACCTCCCAAGTTCAAGCAATTCCCCTGCCTCAGTCTCCCGAGTAGCTGGAATTACAGGGCATGCCACCATGCCCAGCTAATTTTTTTTGTATTTTTAGTAGAGATGGGGTTGGCTCCTCTCAAACTCTTGACCTCAGGCAATCTGCCCGCCTCGGCCTCCCAAAGTGCTGGGATTACAGGCGTTAGCCACTGCACCTAGCCCCCAAGTAAAGCCTTCTGAATCTCCCTTATAAGCACTTTCTTAAAGTTTTCTATGTGGTTCTCTCTCCATTGTTGAGTTATTTGTTGATTCATGCCTTCAATTACTGAGCCAAACTCAAATTTAGTTATGGATTTGAGAGGAACCAGAGCATGTCGGCAGGGCTTTAGGCATTTTCTCTGTCCTCTGCTGGAGTTACTTGCGCTGTAAGGAGCTACACACATAATCACAGCAGGGTTCACTTTGGGTGCTGAAGGTGATTAACAGCAGTGCTGTGCTGAGCCCTGTTGGAGCCTGAGGCAAAGAAACTGTCAGGAAAACTGATCCTGCCATTGTCTACAATTTCCATATTTTGTTCAATATAATTTTTTGATACGAATTCTGATTTTTCGTAAAATATTGCACAAGAATAGTGTTTGCTTTGATTACCAAGTATTTGTGGTGTCCCTTAAATTTGATGCCCAACGTAAATGCCTCACTTGTCTCTCCCAGGCACACCCTGACTAGTGTCCCATGCTCCCACCCTCCCTTCCACCCACACCAGTGTGCACTGAGCTCTATGCAAATCTCAGCCTTTCCTGGGTCACTGAACAGTCCCTAGAGTCTAAAACCTCTTGAGACACCCCTTCTTCACTGCTCAGGCAAAGTAACCTTGACCTGATGAGTCAGCAGGACCTAGTTCTTCATAGCAGAAAAGTCAACTACAGGCAGAAAATCAGGAAAGTTCCCAAGGAATAACTCAGAGTGACTTCTGGTGTTTTGGACTGTTCGGTGAAGCTGTGTGGACATATTCCATCTCACCAAGATCCCGGGTTCTATGGATTGAAGGTCTGTGTTCCCTTAAATTCACAGGTGGAATTCCTAACTTCTAGTGTGGATATATGTGGGGATGAGGCCCTGGTCCTATAGGATTAGCGTCCTTACACAAAGAGACTCTAGGTAGCTCTCTCTTGCTCTCTTTCCCTGTGTATACCCACAGAGAAGCGGTTCTGTGAGCACACAGTGAGAAGGCGGCCATCTCCCAGGACGAGAGCTTTTGCCAGACCTGACCAGGCTGGGATCCTGATTATGGAATTCCAGCCTCCGAAGTGTGGGAAATAAATGTCTCTCTCTTTTTATTTTTATTTTTTTGAGACAGAGTTTCACTTGTTGCCCAGGCTGGAGTGCAATGGTGCAATCTCAGCTCACTGCAACCTCCCCTTCCTGGTTTCAAGTGATTCTCCTGCCTCAGCCTCCCCAGTAGCTGGGATTACAGGCATGTGCCACCATGTCCAGCTAATTTTGTATTTTTAGTAGAGATGGGGTTTATCCATGTTGTTCAAGCTGGTCTCAAACTCCCGACCTCAGGTGATCAGCCTGCCTTGGCCTCCAAAGTGCTGGGATTACAGGCGTGAGCCACCACGCCCAGCAATAAGTGTCTCTTTTTAAAGCACCCTGTGTACGCTATTCTTTACAGCAGCCTGAGCTAAATCCCCAGGGGGATCTAAACATCAGGCCCAAATCCCCTATGATGAATTTGGTACCTCAAAACAGGTCTATATTTGCACTTGCCACACATGCGAGAAGTGGTTTCCCCACTGGGGGTCTTCTTCATCTCGTGCCCCCGCACTTAGTGTGATGATGCCTGCCGCATGAAAGGGCCATGACAAGAGTGTGCCCAGAGGGGTGGGTAAATGGGTGGGGAACTAGTCCTGTCTGGTGGAGAAGCCCAGCCCAGGTGAAGCCCCATCTCCCTGTGCACCTCCAGGAGGCCCAAGAGGCAGGTCAGCTTACCTGAGGGAGCACAAGGTGGCACTGCAGGGCTGCGTCGCTGCGGAAGATGCTGAATGACTCCACCCGGGACGAGGGGACGAGACTCCCCGTGGGGAGAATCTCCACACTCAGGGACACGCTGGTGAAGAGTCGAGTTGGAGGGTTGTAGAGGGTGAAGTGCACAGACACGGCCCTGGTGCTGCTGTCAATCCACGTGCTGGCCCTGAGTTGGGACAGGGCCATGTGGGCTTCTGGCCTGTAAAGCAGCACACACTGGGATAGGGCAGAGCAGGGAGGAAGGCACAGAAGTCGAATGAGATTCTGAACTGCAAGTCCCATGCTGGGAACACCCCTTGCAAGACTTTGCAAGGACAAACAGTGCCTGGGCTTAAGGGGCTGGACGGATGGCCCTCTGTATCTAAGGGACGGCATTGATAGCCCTCTGTCCTCACTTCTTGACCCACCCTCTTCCCTGCAGGAGCCCAGGGGACCCTCAGGCAGGAGGGACCTGGAGAAGAGAGGCCTCTATTTCCCAACCCCCCATGTAAGGTAGAGATGCCCAGTGTCTCTCCCCAGGGACTCAAGAATATTTATTTTTCTTTTTTTTTCTAGAGACTCTATTGTTTGGAACAACCAAGTTGGATGAGGCAGTTACTAAATATTAATTTGTATTTAGTAACAATTAAATCATTTACTTTTTTTTTTTTTTGATGGAGTCTTGCTTTGTCGCCAGGCTGGAGTGCAGTGGCGCAATCTTGGCTCACTGCAACCTCCACCTCCTGGGTTCAAGCAATTCTCCTGCCTCAGCCTCCCAAGTAGCTGGGACTACAGGTACATGCCACCTCGCCCAGTTAATTTTTGTATTTTTAGTAGAGACAGCATTTCACCATGTTGGCCAGAATGGTCTTGATCTCTTGACCTCGTGATCCATCCGCCTCAGCCTCCCAAAGTGCTAGGATTACAGGTGCGAGCCACCAAGCCCGGCATATCATTTATTTCTTAAAGAGTATTCCTCAAAGGCACACCTATAACTGCCTATAGCTCCCCATTGGTCTAAGACCATCAGTGTTACCACTGGGTCAGCACGGCTCTAACCCAGCGTGAGGTGCATGCTGCCCAGGGAGCCAAGGGCGGCTGTGGGCAACAGCATGACTGGCTGGATGGGGCAGGTAGCCTGACCTCAGACCTAGCTTGTTACACGCTTCAATGTCCACCCCTTATCCTTACCACATAGGAAAAGTAGCACGGGGCCTACTCCACAGAGCTGGGTGAGGATTAAATGAGACGGTAAACACCCAGCTTGGCACAAGGTCAGCACACAACAAATGCTCCTTACTTTCCATGAGCTCCAGATGTTCTAGAAACCACTTTACAAAAGAACGTTTGCTCTGTGTTCTCCCACAAGCAAGGCCTGAGCCTGAGTGACACTCCTATCATTCACAACAATGACAAGTCTTGCTGGAGCCCCTGGCAGTGGTGCACTGGCCTGGGGGCCTGTCCAGAGGCTGCACCTGCTACAGATGCACCACATCCGGCAGGCACCAGAGCCGGAGTGGCGGCAGCAGGCAGGATGAGCGCTGGCCCTCTGAATCTCACTGACCTTGTTCTGCCCAGGCTAAGCACACAGTCCTCCCTTGCCTCACAGCCCCCAGGACCATTCAGGGTCACGTTTTGGTTCTCTGGGTCTATCAGGCAGGGCTTCTCAAGGCCTCCAACTTCGGGGCTACATGTAGGAAGAGAGTCTTCGATGAGTGCTGAAAATGGCCTAGGAGCCTGTAGAACAAACCAGCAGTCAGAAGAAGACACAGATGCTATTCCTAAAGCTACCTGCAATCCAGCGTCTCCAGGCCTGGCCAGGCCACACGTGAAAACAGGCTCTGTCCTGCAACATGGTGCCCTTCACTCCTCATAGGGTTGTTCTGCAGCCTGTTACATTCATGGTCTATAGACTCGAGCTCAAGCTACAGGATCAAGGCTCTACCCACGGGAGGCTGGCATCCGAGGTGTACATGGGTCTAAGGCTTGGACCACTTGAAGACTTCCCCATAATGAGATGCCAGGTAAAGTGCCCATCTCAGGGCTCACCCTCCCCATTAGAAAAGGTTATGGATTTTTTTTTTTTTTTATCAAAAATCCTAGTTTTGTCTAGAATGCTAGTCTGTAAGGCCAAAGAGTGAATTGAATAAACCTGCAGCAGAATGCCAAGGAAGGAAGAGGCTTTGGGAAAGGGTTCATAAGGGTGAAGGAAGGAAGGGCGAGGCACACCCTCTTTCCAGCCCTGGCATCGACAATTCCAATCACCACCAAACTCTCAGAGAAGTTCACATGATCTGCTGGGGTCCTGCCCCAGTGTGGCCTAGACTTCTCTAATTCAATTTATTTTTGGAAGCCAAAGGAAAAGGAACATTTTACCTTGCATAAATGGCTAGGAAAAACTTTTAGCTGCTTAATTATGGAACTACCTATTAGGTAGCATTTTCCTCCAAGAGCTCCAGGCTGAAAGAAGAAAAAAAGATGATCAGGACCTGGCTTGCTGTGGACTTCTAACCTCCTCATCAAGCAGTGCTCAAAAGGTGTGAGGGGGCTCTGGGTAACTCCACCTGCTACCGTACAGGTCAGAGTTTTACTTTCCTTCCAACACCATTTTAGGGATACGACCAACATTCTAAGGCAGCAACGACCTCCCCAGACTTGTCCTGGAAAAGGGGTAGCATTTAAATGATGTTTGTAACTTGTGTCATATAAGAATGTTCTCTTTTATCTTTGAAAGTTTCTCCAGTGTCATCAGCTCAGGAGACAATATAGAATACAACCAAATAAAACTAGCAATAAACTGCCTAAGGAATATGGACAAATATATCTCTCTCTCTTTTTAAGTTTAGAGACAGAGTCTAGCTCTGTCGCCCAGGCTGGAATGCAGAGGTGTGACC
Organism: Cheracebus regulus; assembly: GCA_963574635.1. Classification (NCBI taxonomy): domain Eukaryota; kingdom Metazoa; phylum Chordata; class Mammalia; order Primates; family Pitheciidae; genus Cheracebus; species Cheracebus regulus. The sequence goes on from CAUYQU010081888.1 coordinate 35,412, forward strand.
TCAGCTCACTGCAACCTCCACCTCCCGGGTTCAAGTAATTCTCCTGCCTCAGCTTCCCAAGTAGCTGAGATTATAGGCATGTGCCACCATGCCTGGCTAATTTTTGTAGTTTTAGTAGTGACAGGGTTTCACCATGTTGGCCAGGCTGGTCTCGAACTCCTGACCTTGTGATCCACCTGCCTCGGTCTCCCAAAGTGCTGGGATTACGGGCATGAGTCACCGTGCCCAGCCTAAAAATAATTTTTTATTTCCCACACTACACCAACATAACACACCTTCTTTTCTATGAACTGTGCTCAGGCCAGGCCTGGTGGCTCACCCCTGTAAGCCCAGCACTTTGGAAAACTGAGACCAGAGGATCACTTGAGCCCAGGAGTTCAAAACCAGCCTGGGCAACAAAGTAAGACCCCCATCCCTACACAAAACACAGAAAGTTAGCGAGGCATGGTGGCATGCACCTCCAGTCCCATCTAAATGGGAGGCTGAGGCAAGAGTTTGACTTGAGTCAAGAAGGTCAAGGTTACACTGAGCTATGTTCATGCCACTACACTCCAGCCTGGGTGACAGAGTGAGACTTTGTCTCAAATAAATAAATAAATAAATAGGAAGAAGTACGCTCACCTAAAAGCATGGGTAATCATAGGTCATAGTCCAAATAGGGCCTGTCGCAAGTGAGAACAATATGATTCTTTCTCCCAGGAATTTGGCATTAGGGTAGGGGCTTTGGTAATTTACCATATGTTCCCTACATGAAGGTCATGTAATCTCAGGACTGGGAATGCCATGTTGGGGAAGCGATTTGTGACTATGTACAAGCAATGATAGGAAACTATAACGAAAGGAGCGTGAATCAGACTTACCAAGAAGAGCAGAGACACGAAACCACATGACCCCAACTAGAGAGAAACAAAGAGTGGCTGTGCTGGTTCTTCAATGCCCACTAGCTCGCCGTGAGATTCAACTGCATGTATGTTGTTTGAGTTCCCTGAAGTATCCTGTTTCCTTATTTGCCTGCTCTGTTATTGGGGATTATTTAAATACATATCCATCCATTTTCCTTTCCCTTCCCTTTGAATATCTGCATTCTAGGTTCAATCTAATTGTCCTCAAGTCATAGTGATGCTGTCAGTCATGAGTGAGTTCCCTTGGAGTTAGCCCCCAGGATCCCCCTATAGCTGAAGCTTCTTCTGTTCCCAGGGCTAAAGCAGCAGTACTATCCAGTCACTTAGGCACACTGCTTGGGAACTCTCAGGACTCTGCAGCGTTCGGCCTCAGAGGGGTCCCTGCAAGTACCAGTCTCCCTCAGCAAGTTAAACCAAATGTATTCAGTAACAGCCTTGACAGAATATACTGGCCTGAATTACTGTGAACAAATTATCTGAGGCTGTTGTACACTTCATCATCTATCTATGCCATACTCGGGAACTCGATTTTGTATGTGGGAGATAGTGAGGGCATGACTTGGCATAACAAAGGTTGAGCAGGGTGCAGCTTGCTGTGTCTTAGCCACTAACTTCAGTGAATCATTCATTAGCAGGGTTGGTGCACTGGAGAAATGAGAAACATGGAACCTGATTAGAAGGAGAATTTATCACCCTGCCTGGAAGAGTAAACAAAACAAAGGAGCCGTCCATCACAGTAGGGTCTGGCACCACGTTGGCAGCCAACATCTGCTCCACTGGCTGAACGTTCACCTCAGAAAGGGAAGTGCAAGCTGATGGCTTCTAGCAAAGCTCTGTGTACTGTTGGCTTTGGGGCCATAGGACATTTCCCCAAAGGACCAGGAAGGTCCTGGATGCTGAGGTGGCAGAGCAACAAGTAGTGTTTGGGAAAGTGGCTATGTTCGATTTTATTTCTGATCCATCAAATGTTCTATACCCAAAAGGAGGAAATATTTACAAACTATGCATCTGACAAAGGGCTAATATCCAGAATCTATAAAGAGCATAAACAATTCAACAAGCAAAACACAACCCCATTAAAAAGTGAGTAAAGACACACAAACAGACACTTCTCAAAAGAAGACGAAACATGGAAAAATGCCCAACATCACTAATAATCAGAGAAATGTCAATCAAAGCCACAATGAGAAACCATCTGACACCAGTCAGAATGGCTACTCCTAAAAAGTTAAAAAAAAAAAAATAGCTGCTGATGAGGCTGCCAAGGAAAGGGAATGCTTACACACTGTTAGTGGGAATGTAAATTAGTTCAGCCATTGTGGAAAGTAGTTTGGAGATTTCTCAAAGAACTTGAAACCAACACCATTTGACCCAGTAATCCCATTACCTGGTACATATCCAAAAAAAACAAACTGTTCTACCGAAAAGACACATGCACTCACATGTTCATCACGGCACCTTTCACAATAGCAAAGATGTGAACTCAATCTAGATGCCCATCAGTGGTAGACTGGATAAAGAAAATGTGATACAAATACACCATGGAATACCATGCAGCCACAAAAAAGAATGAAATAATGTCCTTTGCAGCAAGATGGATGTAACTGGAGGCCATTATTCCAAGTGAACTAACACAGAAACAGTAAAGCAAATACTACCTGTTCTCCCTTCTTGGTGTGAGGTAAGCACTGGGTTACAGTGAACTTAAAGATGGAAACAGTTGACACTAGGGTCTATAATAGTGTGAAGAGAAGGAGTGGATGCAAGGGCTATAAAACGACCTGTGGGGTACTATGCTCACTACCTGGGTGACAGGATCATTTATATCCCAAACCTCAGTGTCACACAATATATTCATGTAACAAACCTGCACATGTAACCTCTGAATCTAAAATAGAAGTTGAAATTGTTTTTTATTATTTATTTATTTATTTATTGAGAGAGTTTTGCTCTTGTTCCCCAGGCTAGCATACAATGGCATGACCTTGGCTCACTGCAATCTCCACCTCCCAGGTTGAAGTAATTTTCCTGCCTCAGCCTCCCAAGTAGCTGGGATTATAGGAGCCCACCAGCACACCTGGCTAATTTTTTATATTTTTTAGTAGAGATGGGGTTTCACCATGTTGGCCAGGCTGGTCTTGAACTCCTGACCTCAGGTGATCTGCCTGCCTAGGCATTCCAAAGTGCTGGGATTACAGGCATGAGTCACTGCACCCAGTCGAAATTATTTTTAAAATGTTGCTGTGCCCCTGCCAGCAGAACCCCTCCCTATGGGAAAGTTGTACTTCTTCATTCCATGAACCACAGGCTTTGTCATATGACTTACTTTGGCAAGGGAAAGGTAAATGGAAGTGTCACTTTCATAGTAAGACACTGTGTGTTTACCATGTTTTTTTCTCTTTGCCATGAAAGCTGTAGTGGCTCCAACAAAGGATATTCAATTCACCTGCTTCCTGAATAAAGACACACTGTTCCAGAACTGCAGCTGAGTAATGATGGGCAGATAACGTGAGCAAAAAATAAACGTTTGTTGTTATAAGTTACTGAGACTTTGGGAATCATTTATTATCGCTACTTTCTCTAGCCTATCCCAACTCAAAACATATCCATCAATCTCCCCTACACACAACCATTTTTGTGTTTCATTTGGCTATAAATGACACCAAAGTGGGGCTGCCGGTGCCTCATTGTTTTATAAGTTTTGGTGAAATACCTCTTGCAGTTTTTGTTTACTGAGCTCTATTAGTGCATTCTCATACTGCTATGAAGAAATACCTGCAATTGGGTAATTTATAAAGAAAAGAGGTTTAATTGACTCACAGTTCCACATGGCTTGGGAGGCCTCAGGAAACTTACAATCATGGCAGAAGATACTTCTTCACGGGGCAGCAAGAGAGAGAATGAGCACAAGCAGGGAAAATGCCAGACTCTTATAAAACCATCAGATCTTGAGAGACTCATTCATTATCACAAGAATAGCATGGGGGAAACCGCTCCCATGATTCAATTACCTCCACCAGGTCCTGCCCTTGACACATGGGGATTATGGGGATTAGAATTCAAGGTGAGATTTGGGTGGGAATACAAAGACAAACCATACTATGATCTTTCTACCCAAACCCTGGTAATTGGTCCACAGGGTTAAATAGGAACAAAGTCTTTCGATAGCCATCACATTGGGTCTCGAAGCAATCCTTAACTACAAATGTCATCCCTAGGTACAGGGTTGGGTTCTCATACCCGACTTATTTTTCCAATGACTGAATCAGTTCCAGGGACACCTCTCAGTCTCTCATGAATAATTTTCTGCAACCTACCACATCCAGGTCACCAACCACCTCAGATATCTCTGAATCTTTATTAGAGGTGATATTCAAAATATCTAACAGCTGGCATGAAATTAGAGTGTGCTGATACAGTGCTATACTCAAGTAAGGTCCTTCACTAAACTTTATGTAACATATTTAACAGCATTTTCTTCAGGTAGTTTTATGTTTTAACTTTTTTCTTTTAATTTTTTAATCTATCTGGAATTTTTTGGTGCATAGTATTAGAAATTTAAACGTCTTCCCCCAACAATTACCAACATCTTTTGTAATAAATATTTATTTGTACTTAGTTCTATTTCTATGCTTTCTATTCTGTTCCAAAAATCTATTGATCTCAATATGCACCATACAGATTAAATAGCTAGGGTGTACTTTACTGCATTTCTTTTTCAAAATACTCTTTGTTGTAATCCTATATCTTCTTTCAAATGAGCTATAAAATTATTTTGTCATTGACCTAGCCTTTTAAAAAACTACTTTGTTCGTATATTGGGATTTCCTTAAACTTTAGACTAATTTTGGGAAAATAAATGGAAATCTATCAATTCTCTCTTACTACCCAAAAATTTGACATGTCTCTTCATTAATTAAGTCTTATTTTTTTAAGTCTTCCTTTACATCTTCCAATTAAGCTTGTATTTTCTTCATAAAACTTTTACTCTTATTTATTAAGTTTATTCTTAGATATTTTATATTTAGTGGTCATTATATAAATGGCACCTTTAAAATTCACTCAATTTTTCTCACTGATTTTTTTCATTCATATCTAAAACCTTTTAATTTTTGGATATTTATCTTGTGTTTAGCCACATTACCACGTATTCATATTAATCTGGATAGTTTTTAACTTGGTTATCATGAGTTTTCCAAGTAGATTTTCCAATCACTTAAAAATAATAACTGTGTTTCTGCTTTTCCAGAATATATACTGACAATATGTCTTTTCTTATTATATTATCAAGAAGCTCAAAAACAATGTATCATATGCTTTCTATAACTGAGTTGTGTTTTAAACATTTCATCAAAGTTTTAAAAATTTGTAAATTTACTTGTAAAAGGAAATCCCATTAGAAAAGGTAATCATGCACCTAGAAAGTTTTAGATTTACAATAATGCATTTTGTCCTGAAGGAATTTAAAGACTAATGCTTTGAGTGTGTTTTTATTATAAGCTAAAAATGCCAGATTAAGATGTAAGAAAACAGACCTAAGCACGTTTTTATTTGTTCTACAGTCTACATACTTGACTACATCTTGGTATCCTCTATCGTCTATGACCTTGAATTTGAAGTTTTTGATTGGTGTATTACAACCAAAAGGTAAAATAATGCAGCAATAAAAAAACAGCCTATCTCTAAAATAAAAGAAATTTATGTCTCTGGTGTACACAACAGCCTTTTCCCTGTGGGTTCATATGGAATAGAAATTTTGTTATAACTCTAGTGGGCCACATGATGGAAATTGTGTTTTCTAACTAATTAGTCATATAGCATATAGATCTATTTCTTAATTTGAAAACTTGTTCTGCTGTGGAAATGCCTGTGAAAGTCATAATCACTGTCATTCTTTTCTCATTCCTGAGTGCAGTGGGATAGCCTCTGCTATTTTGCTTTGCACGTTCTTGGTAATACCTGTTTTATTTATTTATTAAAGAAAGAAAAAGAGAGAAAAGTAGAAAGAAAGAGCAAAAGAAATAAAAAAAGAATGAAAGAGAGAAAGAAAGAGGAAGAGAAAGAGGGAGAGGAAATTACCTAAACTTTAATGATGAGAAGCAGGAGAGGTGATGGGGGATAAATAAAAGGGTATTACTCAGATGAGTAAAGCATTTTCATTTGGTTTCCATATTTTCCTAAAAGTCTGGAAGTTTAAACCAGAGTCTTTCCCAAATTTGTATTCCAATTTTAGGCACACATTACTGTCAATAGGTATATGAAAATGTGCTTAGCATCACGAATCATCAGGGCAATGTATATCAAAACCACAACCTCATGTCTTTTAGAATGGCTATTATCAAAAAGACAAGAATAACAAATGTTGACAAAGGTGGAGAAAAGATAATCTCTGTACATTGTTGGTGACAATGTAAATACAGCCTACGGAAAACAGTTTGAACTTTCTTCAAAAAAATTAAAAATGGAATTACCATATAATCCAGTAATTTCTTTTAAGGGTATATGTCCAAAGGAAATAAAATCAGTATCTTGAATAGACATCTGCTCTCCATTGTTCATTGCAACATTATTGACAACAGCCAAGATACAGGACCAATGTGGTCTTGATGGATAAATGGATAAAGAAATGTTTATACATATGTGTGTGTGTGTGCATGTATATTATACATGTGTGTATATAGATGTGTTTGTGTGTGTTTATATATATGTGTATATATATATATATGTATGTATGTATAAATTCTGTCACTTGCAACAACGTGGATGAATCTGAAGGACATTATGCTAAGTGAAATAAGCCAGACCCAGAAAGACAAATACTGTATGATTTCACTTATATGTGCAATAAAAAAAAAATGCATGGAAGCAGAAAGTACAAAAGTGCTTGCCAGGGCTTTGGGAATAGGGAAATGGGGAGATGTTGGTCAAAGAGTAAACACTTTCAGATATAAAATAAATAAGTTCTGGGGATCTAAAGTATTGCATGATAATTATAATCAGTAATTTTGTATTGCTTACTTACAATTGGCTAAGAGAGTAGATCTTAAGTGACTTTACCACAGAAATAAACAGCAATAACTAGATGTGATGATAGATGTGTTAATTAATTTGGTTGTGGGAATTGTTGGAAAATGTATATTAAATCAAGTTTTATACATCAAATATGAATACTTTTTTGCTAATTATGCCTAAATAAAGCTGGGAAAAATTGATTGGTGAGTACATGTGGTTCAGCTGTTCATTCTGTGTACTTTCAGTGTGCTTAAAACACTTGAACATTAAAAATAAAATAATGGGCATAACCCATAAAATAGTGGACAAAGGGCATGAACACACACTTTTCAAAAGAATACATACATGTATCAACAATCATAGGTCAAAAAATCTCAACATCATTGATCATTAGAAAAGTACCAATCAAAACCACAATGAGATACCATCTCACACCAGTCAGAATGGCCATTAGAAAAAGTCAAAAACTAATAAACGATAGCAAGGTTGTAGAAAAAAAGAAACACTTATATATTGTGGGGGTGTAAATTAGTTCAATTGTTGTGGAAGAAGTGTGGGGATTACCCAAAGACTTAAAGACAGAAATATCATTCGACACATATATCCCATTACTTGGTATATGCCAAAAGGAATATAAGTCATTCTATTATAAAGACACATGCATGCATATGTTCATTGCAGCACTATTCACCATGGAAAAGACATGGAATCAACCTAAATGCCCATCAATTATAGACTTAAGAAAATGTGGTACATTTACACCATGGAACACTACGTAGCTAGAAAAAAGAACAAGATCATGTCCTTTGTAAAAACATGGATGGAGCTAGAGGCCATTATCCTTAGCAAACTAATGCAGCAGCTGAAAATCAAACAGCACATATTCTCATCACTTATAAGTGGGAGCCAAATAATGAGAAAATATGGTTACATAGATGGGAACAACACACACTGGGGCCTACTGGTGTGTGGAAGGTGGGAGGAGTGAGAAGACCAGGAATAATAACTAATGGATACTATACTTAATACCTGGGTGATGAAATAATCTGTATAACAAACATCCATAGCACAAGTTTACCTATATAACAAACCTGTACTTGTACTCCTGGACTTACAATAAAAGTTTCTTTTTTTTTTTTTTTGACAGAGTTTTGCTCCTGTTACCCAGGCTGGAGTGCAATGGCACGATCTGGGCTCACAGCAACCTCTGCCTCCCAGGTTCAAGCAATTCTCCTGCCTCAGCCTTCTGAGTAGCTGGGAGTACAGGCACATGCCACCACGCCTGGCTAATTTTGTATTTTTAGCACAAAATTTCTAAAAGTACAACATGGAGGATTTCTCCATGTTGGTCAGGCTGGTATCAAACTCCCAACCTCAGGTGATCTGCCCGCCTCAGCCTCCCAAAGTGCTGGGATTACAGGTGTGAACCACCACGTCCGGCCTCTAGGAGCTCTTATATGGTATCATACTAACCTCTTGTCTATACTGACTTGGAAATATTTTTTTTTCCCAGTGTGCTTGTCGCTTTTCCACATTTATGACATGTTTAAACTTTTAATTTTATATTAAGTATGAAAAATCTCTTTGCCTTCTAAGTTCTTTGTCTCATTTAGGAAGGTATTTTTCAACTCAACATTATTATTTATTTTACTTCAATTTTTTAGAGACAGGGTCTCACCCTGTCACCCAGGCTGGAGTGCAGTGGCTGCATCATGGCTCACTGCAACCTTGAACTCCAGGGCTCAAACGGTCCTCCTGCCTTGGCCTTCCCAAGTGCCAGGATCACAGGCATGAGCCACTGCACCCAGCCCAACTCAACATTATTAACAAGGATTATGAGGTGGCTGTTTGGAGGGTGGATTGTTATAATTTATTGAACCTTTGGCTAAGAAGTTTTACACAATTTATCAATTACCAAAGAATGTGAAGAAGATGAGGAAGGACACCACTTTACTGAGGGCTGGATCATTGTCTGGACACCACTGTGGACTTCCTCTCTGTACCCATGTGCTAATTTCCATTTTACAGATAAGGAAATAGGTGTTGTCCTAAATCAACAATTAGGTTGCATGAAACACAGTCCTTGGGACGTAGCAGGCGATACGTTAATATTTATTGGATGAGCAAGTGAGCTCTAATTCTGTCTGACTCAGCCCAAGTTCCTGCTTCCTCATCCATGGCTGCCCCTTGCTCTCCCGGTGCATGGCCTCCTGAGTTCAGCGTATTTTTAGCATCAGAGATAGATTGTTACAAAATGGACAATTCTGTATTTGAATGAGTCTTCCCTTTCCATATTATCTAAAGTCAAAAAATCTGGCTAATTGTAAGGGGACTAAGACGGAACTTAGGAACAAATTGACTTTTTTTGTTTTAGGCCTGAATTTTTGCACAAAACCACAAAAACTACAACAGGAGGGAGGAGGAGGAGGAGGAGGTGGAGGAGGCAGCAGGAAGGATCTGGAGTTTTCACTGTAATGCTATTGGGCACTACCTCTTATACGGACAGATGTTCACCTGCGGGGAAACACGGACAGCTGCCGTCTGCAGCTGCTCTCTGATCCCCAGCATTTGTGACATATATAGAATCCCAGGTGGGTGGGTAGGGCTGACTCTTACAAGTCCTTTGAGTCTGTTTTGTTTGTTTTTTGATTTCCTATCTCTTTCAGAACATGCTTCTAGAACTTTCATCTATTATGAAAAAATAATGCATCAGGAGCAGCTGTTATCTGCAGGAGGAGAGTTGTGCCTTTGTCAGCTCAAACTGCAGGAAGCACTTTGGGACCCACACCCTCTGCAGACACCCATCAGGTGAAGGGCCATGTACAGGGTGCTCCCAGCCTGGGCTCATGTCCACAGGAGACCCTTCCCTTATGAGGGGTGGGGACAGATTCTCACTTCCTTGCTGGGCCACACTGCTTGAGGCAGGTCTGATTCTCGGGCAGGGAGGAGCTGTACACCGTCAGAGGAGATCTAGGGGCAAGAGCGGCTCTGTCTCGAGGAGGAGGATTGGGATATGTCACCTCTTCCCCAGTCCCAGCACAGCCTGATGGGATATTTTGCAAGAGAGTACCCCAGCTCTGCAGTGGCAGCAACAGTAGCCAATGGCCCCTTAAACATGGGTCCAGAGCAGGCCTGGGGTTTTGCGCTCAGTGTCAGGTCAGATGTGCTTCCTGTCTATAAAGGAGAGGCTGGCAAGAAACTTTTCATGCTTTTCCTCTCATCAGTTCATTTCTCGGGGATGAACCAGTTGGATTTTTAATTCATCAATGCCATGGAAATAAAATATTGATTAAAACACTGGCAAACACTCGCATGCGTTTTTTTGTGTCCTGCTGGGATTGTTCACGGGTAGTGGTGATGCCATGGTTGTGCCCCACCAGGAGCTTCCTGGGATCAGTAGAAGCCAGCACCTCTTCCTCACTCTGCCCACCCTCCCAGCAGTCCTGAGCCATCCAGGAGAGCGCCCTGTGATGTGCACTGACTGGCCAACCCATCAGGCTGCTCAGCTGGTTGCTACTTGGCTGATCTCGGCTCACTGCAACCTCCGCCTCACAGGTTGAAGCAACTCTCCCACCTCAGCCTTCCCACTAGCTGGCACTATAGAGGTGCACCACCACTCCCAGTTAATTAAAATTTTTTTTTTTTTGTAGAAATGAGGCCTTACTGTGTTTCCCAGGCTAGTCTGGAACTCCTGGCCTCAAGTGGTCCTCCTGCCTTAGCTCCCCATAGCACTTACATAGATTACAGGTGTGAGCCACTGCGCCTGTCCCCAAAAGGTGCCTTTTAAAGGAGTATGCTATATTCCATGTGCTCACATTATTTATACCTTATACAATGGTGTCAAGTTGTTATTGTTCATTCTCATTTTATAGTTCAGCCAAGGATCAAAGAGATTAACTTCTCCACAGTTAAAGATCACACAGCCTGCTGGAATTCAAATCCATATCCAGCTGCTCTGAGGTCCACAGTCCTTCCAGAAAGCCTTGTTCTCCTGTCTGTAAAAGTTAGCAGCCCCTGGGCAATGATTTATTTGTACATCTCTCTGCCCAACCAGCTTGTGAAAGCTGTAAAGGTAAGATATTTGACATCTTGGATGCTCAGCATGTAATACAGTGTTAGTTGAATGAATATTTACGTATAAACACCAAAGGCAATACTTTACCCATTGCTTCCAATTTTCCTGTCTTTATTCCTTATTCACTTTCTGTCATCTTTTGTCACACATTCGTCAATAGGTTTCAGAGGCCTCCATGGCAACGTTTTTGGTAATTTCAAAAAATTTTTTTCACTCTGAAAAGTCTTCACAGGGTTGTCAACAACACAGCACAAATGGAGGTTTTAAAAAACAAGTTTGAGCTGGGCACGGTGGCCCGCCTACAGCCCCAGCTACTTGGGAGGCTGAGGTGAGAGGGTTCTTGCGGCCAGGAGTTCACAGCTGCGGTGCACTGTGATGCTGCCCATGAATGGCCACTGCACGCCAGCCTGGGCAAGACAGCAAGGCCTTGTCTCTAAAAAGAAGAAAAAACAAAGGCTGAAGGGCCCAGTGTAAAATGCAATGTTTTCAGTGACTCCTAGCGTCAGTGTCTCTGAAGGTTTCCATTCACTGCTTTGGGATGAAGGGCACTGTCTCAGGGATGAACTTATCTCAAGAGGAAAGAGTAAGAACTAGCCATGGAGAATCAGCAATGCCTCTTTATGGCTAAGTGGGCCAGTGGCAGGCATGTGTCACGATCTGCAGGAACCACGGACAGGTATGGAGACAGGAGGTGTCATGCTCTTGAGTGAAATGAAAGACACTTCCATGATGGGATGTGTGGCTACCTCCATCTCTTTGGGCCTTGATTTTTTGACACCGGGAAGTATTGTGTTTGTCTGTACCAGGAAGACATAGGTGCTCAGTGAGGAGAATTGGAAACCCATTTCTGCTCATGGCATCTTCGCCAACTGGTGTTAAACTTTAAGTACAGTCTTGCTAATGCATCCCAATTGGTCAGGTAGAGTGGGGTGAGGCGGCGGGTTGGAGAAGAGTGAAAGATTCTAAAATAATTTCAAAGAACAGCTCAGGTCTTTCCAAATACATACAACAAAAGTGTAGGCAGGGCCTGGTGTAGAGGGAACAGTCCTCACTGTGTCCCAGAGGCAGATGCAAATTTCCCATAAGAAGCACATGTAAAGTAGGAAAGGAAATGGCTGCTGTCCACCTGGGGCTGGACAGTGCTTAAAAGCTCTTTAGGAGACTGGGCGCCATGGCTTACACCTGTAATCCCAGCACTTTGGGAGACCGAGGCAGGTCAATCACGAGGTCGGGAGATCAAGACCATCCTGGCCAACATGGTGAAACCCCGTCTCTACTAAAAATACAAAACATTAGCTGGGCATGGTGGCATGCACCTGTAATCCCAGCTACTCAGGAGGCTGAGGCAGGAGAATCACTTGAAACCAGGAGGTGGAGGTTGCAGTGAGCCAAGATCATGCCATTGCACTCCAGCCTGGGTGACAGAGTGAGACTCTGCCTCAAAAAAAAAAAAAAACAAAAAACCAAAAAAACAAAAACAAAAAAAAACCCCACCTCTTTTGTAGCCGCAATCCCCAACCTTCTTGGCACCAAGGACTGGTTTCGCGGAATACAATTTTTCCACCGACTAGAGGTAGTAGGGTGGGAGGATCTTTTCAGGAAACCATTCCACCTCAGGTCATCAGGCATTAGAGTCTCATAAGGAGCTGCAACCCAGATCCCTCACATGCACAGTTGACGGTAGGTTTTGTGCTATGAGAATCTAATGCCACCCTTGATGGGGCAGGAGGCAGAGCTCAGGCAGTAATGTTCACTCCCCAGCTGCTGACCTCCTGCTGTGCAGCCGGTTCCTAACAGGCCATGGACTAGTCTGTGGCCCAGGGATTGGGGATGCCTGTTTTGTAGGACACAACAGCTGGTGAGGTTTACTTTGCTTCAAAGCATCAGTGTCATTTGTATCACAAGAGCAAATGTCAGGGTTAAAGGTGCAAATGACCATCAGTCCTAACCATGTATTCCTACAGAAAATTTTGGGACAATGACTCACCTGTTTTTCTTAGAGTGGATTAACTTCATGTCTTCAGGCATAGGTAATCTACCTCTTGCACCTAAAATGTTATGACTGTGATGTTTTCAGAGCAACACACATTTGGAAAACCCATGACCTGCTCTCAGGAAGCCTTCCTTGACTCTATAAGTGCCCATGAAGACTCACCTGAGGGAGCAGAACTTGGTAGCTTTTAATTTCAGTTTTGCCATCTGGCGGTTGCAGGCACTTCTCCAAACGGGGATCTCGGCAGCACAGCCCTGCCCTGCCCAACACCGTGCGCGCGCACTCGTGACTCACAGCCTCGCTGACAGCTCAGCCGCCCGGCTCTGCCCTAGTGGCTTTCTGTCACCTCTGAGCTCCAGTCCAGTGTTTGCTCATGGTCACTCAACCTGCCCACCATTCAATATCTTGTTTTCTCTTTACATCAAAATCCAGACATAACCATCAAATACGCTTTTAGAATACACCTTTTAAACTGTACAGTCATGCATAGCATAACCATGTTTTGGTCAATGATGGAACGCAACAATGGTTCCGTCAGATTATAACACCCTATTTTTACTGCATCTTTTCTATATACACAAATACTCACCCTGGTGTTACAATTGCCTACCACATCCGGTATAGTTACACGCTGCCCAAGTTTACAACCTAGAAACATATAGTCTAGGTGTGTCATAGGCTTTCCCATCTAGGTTGGTGTGGCACACCCTGATGTTCTCACAATATGAAATCGTGTAAGGATGCATTTCTCAGGACGTACCCCCTCACTAACCGATTCGTGACTGTATGGATTCCTCAGCCACAATTCTAAACATCTTTCCTTACAACTCATTGCCTCTTGGTGTTGGTTTATTTTTCCTCATTTATTTTCACTTAGTTTTTTAAAAAGTTAAACTTTTGGATATAATTGCAGATTCACATGCAGTTGCAAGAAATGATACCCATCACCCAGCTTTTTCCTGTGGTAACATTCTGCATAGTGATAGTACAATATCAAAACTGAGAAATTGGGTTTAAAGCCTTTTATCTACTCTCACAAGCACTAGGGATTTTTTAAATTCAGAATTTAGGAACCATATTAGTATTATCAAATTTTAAAGATTTCTAATCAGATCAATCAGGTAGCAAGTAAGAGTCTAAACTAGAGGAAGAGAAATGGCCTCTGGGAAAAAAGATTTCCTGAGGTTTCTCACTCTATAATTTGGAACACAGGGATCAGAGGCAGAGAAAATCAGTTTACAATGCATAATGATATGTCTTTATTTCATCAACAGAAATGGTGTCTAGACAAAATTCAGTTAACACTAGCAATTCAATTGAGTGAAAAACTTTTTTTGCACAATAGTGTATTTACAATGAGTAAATGAAGTTTCAATTCATTAGTTCATAGCAATGCTTTTTTTTCCCCAAAAGGTAAAAATTCTTAGTTACAGAGAATAAGCATCAACAGCCTTTCATTTTTACAATAAAAACCACAAGAAAAACCACAATCACTTAGAAAAAAATAAGGACAAGCCTAAGAACTAGTACAATAAAATGATGCATTGAATTAAGTTACATTAATCGCATAGAATCTGTGTAAAAAGTATGTAGAAAAACACCTGATGTAACCTGTTACAGTCGTTGACCAGTTATGAGAGGTACAGAGGGTTATACAGGTAGATATGTGTGAAAACTGTCCGTATTGTTCAACCTGGGGAGGAAGAGAAGAGGGGCTGCAGCCCCTTGCATACACTGAGAAGACCCTGTTTTGAATATGGCCTCTGGAGTTTGTAAGGCATATATTAGAGGTGCACTTGCATCAGACTGGTTCTGGAACAAATTGTCACAGGCCCTCTTGGCCTCACAAGCAAAGGTGGTGCTTGCCTTGAATGGCTCAATGTGTGTAACAAGCACCTGAAGCTCCCAAATGCATGTGGAATCTTCCTCACTCACTAGAAGTGCCATGTCTTTATGTCAGAGCGTGAACAGGCATCTCAGGATTTGCACACGCAAAATACATTGTTAGGACTTAAGGGGGAGGTCATACCTCTGCCTCCAGACATGTTTTGGTAGAAGACTTAGCATCCATCTGTAGGAAAATCCCTCTTTGTCCATGTCCCTTCACTCTTTCCCAACATATTCGTCTGATTATTCCCATGGGAGCACTTGGCACTGAATGTGAGTCTACTTGAAATGAATGGTCTTGGTGCACTTCTGCTTCTAAGAAGGGCCAGTGTTTTATCTGAGGTCAATAAACTGGAATGAGAATGAAGGTCAGAGTTGTTTATCCATTGCTTGACAGCGAAATGCATAACACCATGTCACAACATTAAATCAAAGCTATGAAAGTTGGCCTCTGCAACCAAGTGGGTATTCTTCACAAAATGGCGGCATTGTTTTCAAATTACATTTAAAATGCACTGATACTTATTTGATATAAATATCATTTCCCAGGGTAGAGTGTAGGAAAATACTATAAACTTACTTTTCTTTGCAAGTAATGTTTTTGCACCGTCAGTTGAATAATTTACCCTCAGTCTGCCACGGTTAAGTCTTTTCTATGTACAAATCCTATTTGCACACACCATTTGTGTACAAATATATTCTGTTCTACAGCATCGGTTTTGGATGCTGGGGTCATGAGATGGCTTGGGCAGTACTATAAACATACACTTCCAACACAGATTGCCTCATGCACACAGACTTCCCATATGAATGTCAACTCCATACAGGGCATTGTATCGTGGACTGACTCACCAGAAATCAAACTTCCAACACAGTCTTCAATCTGGGGAAGAAACACAATTCATGATACAACAAACAGCTTTATTCTTCAAAGAAAAACAAAACAAAACAAAACAAAAAAACAAAACAAAAATGAAAACCAAAAAAACCAAAAAAACCCTTGTTCTTTAGTCTATTTATAGTGATTTGAGGACTAAACTTGATTCTTGCTCCCTTCTGGATCTGAAATTCCTCTTAAACTGTAAGCAATAGTGGAGCAGTTTAAAGTCATTTCTAAAACAGCTCCTAGTTTAAATGGGGCATTCTGTAGAGAAATAGGTAGTCAAACAGGGACTTGAGAAAGCTTTGCAGGCAGCTTTTCCCCAATTTGAGAGGATTATGCTACTCCACAGGATGTCAAGCAGCTTCCCAGGACAGGACCTTTGGTTTCTCAACAGGCTTATCATTTTCAACCCTTTGTCTGTTTCTTCTTTTTCTTCTTCTTTGATGGCAATCATAAAATATTAACAACAAATGTGGGTTTAGGCCTCTTGACAACAGCGTTAAACTTCACACTGTGCACACTTCACTTGAGCCAGTCCTCGCACGCAAGTCCTGTCGCTGGTCCCGGCTCCTTTTGAAGGAGCAGTGGCAGTTGGCACACTAATCGCTAGCCTTTTTTTTTTTTTTTAACTTCCTTGGAAAAGCAATACAAGGATTACATCCCAAATTATAGTGCATCTGAAAAGCAGCAAACCTTTAGAAAGACAGTCAATAAATTACTCGCACAACATACAGGAGCAGACACACACAGTCAGGTTTTCCACTGCCGCATCACCACTGACGCCTGAGTCATTGCCGGGAACTCAGAAGAGAAGTAGCAGGATGGCCTAGTAACTTTGTTGGCTTTTTTTCTTTTTTAAGATGTTCTGTTTTGTTCCAGAATCAGTATGTAATAAAATTCGATTTTAATCAAGGCACCCCTAGATAACGCAGAGAAACAAACACATACAACGAAGCACTCATCTGCCCAAAGCCTGACCAACTTGAAGAGGTTGCCTGGAGACACAAGCAGGACAAAGGCGGACCCAAGGGGAGGACTGGATTTAGGTGGATGCTCATTAGTCACCTCCACTGGCTCTGCCCCACCATTCCTATCCTCGCCATTTGCAGACCCAAGCAGAATGTCACAAGCATCCTTCAAAACAGCCCGTGGTTGGAGGGTCTCTTATTTTTGTAAGAAAAGAACCTTAAAAACACAACCAAATGTCACTATACTGTGCAGACACTCTTCTTTGCTGTTTGTTCATCTGTTTTTCCTTTTCATAAAAGGTGTGGGGTTGACTAAGCGATCCCAGGGAAAAGAGACAGGCTGGGTTTTAAAATTCCACTTGAGGCCATTTGGATTCTGGTCTCCAGCAAGTCCTCCCTTTGAATCAACCCAGAAATTATTGTGACAAGCACATAGTTCTGAATAGGAAAAGACACACATGTATCATATGAACAATTGCACAAAGCTAGTCACTGTTTATAGTGGATAATGAATAACTTGTTAGAAATCTCTATGAAATTGGAAGATGGTTTTCAGAGCAGTGTTTTTAACCAGTTCCCATGGCAGGAGTTAGGTGGGGGAAAGAAGGAGAAAAGCAAGGAAGGGATCTGGGGGAGGAGGGTAAGGTCTGAGTTAAGGTGGAGAGAAATAAAGAGACCCTTATAGAAAATGGAAATTCTGATACATGTATGATATCTGTGTACTTTAAGTCAATCTTAGAATGACAAGTACACCTAATTCCACTCATATGATGTATCTAAAGTAATCTAATTAATGGAGACAAAAAGTAGAATGGCAGTTTTCAGGGGTTGGGATATAGGAGAATGAGGAATTACTGTTTCATGGGTACAGTGTTTTAGGTTTGAAAGATTTTTAGGTTCCAAAAAATTCTGGAGATGGAAGGTGGTAATGGTAGTATAACACTGTGAATATACTTACTGTATGCTGAAAATAATTAAGATGACATGTGATTAAGATGGTAAAGATGGTGTATAATTCTGCTTAGGATGCTATAACAAAATGCAATAAACTGGGGGACTTAAACAAACAAAAAAAAAGACCCTGCTCCTCCCAGAAATGGCTGCCAAACAGGTCTGGGCTACTGAACCACAGAAACCTGGGGAAGCGGATGGAATGTGGTCAAGACTACCAGTTGCACATGAGTTGATACCAGGGTAAATCACGCCAAGAAGCTGGGTTGGATCTGGTTATGATATGAGCAGAAAGTGTTCTTTAAAAGAAGAGAAGAGGTCACTTGAAAAGGCAACAATAGAGTTAAAAAACAAAATACTGTCAGCTGACTCCACCATAACACACGCCTCTGAAGTATCACGTGATTCACACTGAGTTTATAGTCTCGCTGTCATCAGTTTTCCACAAAGGCAAACCTCACAGTGAAGCACAGAACTGTCCTACTAGGCCAAGAAATTCCAACAACCATAACAAAAACCAGCAGCTCCAACACAGAGCTTTATCAAGGTGTTTCAGACAAGCGCGCGCACACACACACACACACACACACACACACACACACATACACACGAAAAAAACAAAAACCCAGAGGCAGGTTTTAAAAGTGGAACCGTTTAAAAAGAAAAGCCTTTTTTTTTTTTATCCTACTGCATGAACTGACAAATTTCTGGCATTCATACATATTTAAACATTTAGTGCTAATATTTGTACAGAAAAAAGTTAATAATACTAAAACATATGTTACTATGATTTCACTTTTCGCCTATATCATATACTAATTTCCCCTTTTACATGCAGCTTTAATATTGTCCAAACAATGGCACAAATAAAGAAACAAAGTCAACCATCTATTCCCCACTGCCCACCACCCCATCCCCACATCAAACCGTTCAGGACTCTTCCCCAGCCGGGCTGGAGTGGCCCTCGGGCTGTTCAGTGAGACCCGGACCCAAGGCCACTGGAGCGAGGGAGCTGATTCCTCCTCCTCTGGGGCACACCTTCCTGTAAACGTGGCTGGGGCCAACACGCCCCCAGAGCCAAGGGAAGCTGCTCTCTCTGGGTTGCAAGCCAACCAGTTTTGCAGCAAGAAGAGAAAATTATCATCAGGTGAGGGTAGGGTGTGTGTGTGATTCGGGAAGGGAAGAGGGAGGACTCCCAGTGATAGCCTGTCCAAAGCCTCAGAATGAAGTCTGCCTTCAGACAAGAGACTGGCAGAAAAAGCTCAGAAGACAACTCGAAGCCTTTGGAGAAGGAAAGGAGAAAGAATGTGTCAGCCTGTGTCAGGGATGGATCGCAGGTGCCAGGACGCCCTGCTCTCCCCCAACAGTGTGAAGGCAGGACCTTTGGGGCTGCAATTCAAATCCCCGCAGGCCAGATGTCCTCGGAGGCCGAGCCTGGGCAGTAAAGCCGGTGGCAGGTTGGCCCCGTCCTTCAGGGGAGCAGGTCCTACTGCACAACACTTCCGAGAGCAAGCCGAGGCCTCAGGATGTGTTGAAATGAATGGGACTTACTCCCTGGGTGAAAACAGCTCTAACTTGATTTTTAGGAGCCAATGCCTGATGAGTTCTGGTATAATATCATGGATTCCTGTTTTTCTGATTTACTTTTGGTGAGATGTCCAAACTCTCTCCCCACTTAAGAATCTGAACATCCAGCATCAACTCTGAACTCTCTATCTGCATTTAAACTTTGCTTAGGGAAAGGTGGGGAGGAGATGAAATATAAAAATATTCAAGCAGATTATTGTCTACACATCCTAGGATGAATTCGTTATTTGGCAAGATTGTTTTTCCTACATAATTATCACCTGAGTGCTTTTTAATTAGCTAAAATGTTTTACTTTTTTAACTAAAAGCAAAGAATATACAGTATACTTGAGTTATACTGAAGTTACAACTTCATTTAAGAAAATAGGTTTGACCCAAAACTCAGTGCAAGTGGCAAAGTTGACAATTACTGTACATTATCTGAAATCAAAAAAAAAAAAAAAAAACCACCCCCCACCCCAAAAACAAACAAAAAAGAAACCCACAATGCTCAAATGACACAATTTGGCGGTGCCAAAACCAAGCCAAATGTAAAAAAGAGCTGAAATAAAACCTTGGGAAAAAGCTTCCAACACTGAATTTTGTCCATAAATAAGTACAAATTGAAAATCGAACTGTGAAGCAAGAAAAATGACCATGTTAACAGTTACCAAACTAGTTCTAGCATCACAGACAAAAGAAGAGGAATGTTGGAACCTGTTTCTAAATGAGAAATGAAGTTTCCAGTTTTAGGATGAGAAAGTTGAGGCATGCAGGACTTTTGCATATGGATATATATATATTTTATATATATTATATATAATATGTACAGTCTAGCTATAAAACTTTGATGTGTATAGAAGCTGTCTTCAATGAAAAAAATTGAACATTCAGAAGAAATTCCTGAGATAGGGTTTGTGACATGGGCCACTGAGAAAAAAAATCCGTGGTTGGGGCCTAGAGGTGTTGTAGTCTATCCCTGTGAAGACTGAAATTGAGCCACAGACAGACAGTGTCATAACTGCTGTCTTTCCTTGCCTGGGCAAGGGGTAGCACCATTGTGAAGGTAACTATCTATCACTCCTGCTCGAGAAGAGGAGAGAATACTTCGGAACAGTATTGCTGCTAAGACCGCTGTAGTGTGCACCAAATGTGTTTTCGGTTTCTTCGGGACAGGAGATGAACAGTGCCACAGGCTGACTGAAGAACGCCTGGATGGGAGAGGTGTGCGGACTGGGAGGCAGAGCCGAGTTACTAGGTGTAATCTTTCCTGGGCTGTTCATCAGTTGTACACTTGTCAGTCATTTCCTGGCAGAAGTCCACGGTCACTGTTTGGCTCCTGGGTTCAAGAGGAGGTCCTCTCTCAGAAAAGGTTCCTGGGTCAGTGCCTTCTAGCCTCCTCCCAGAGGTACAATTCTCAGAGGTGTTGCTCGGTGCCCAGGGGGGTCCAGGGGGAGCCGCACCTGGCTCCAAGCAGCAGGGCACATTTTCCCCCACTGCGCACTGGGAGGCTACAAGGTTCTGCTCGACACCCAGGGGCGCAGGGTTAATACTGGAGGCTGTGGGCAGGTCCATGGGTCTGAGGACAGGGCAGTACCGATGCAGGGCCTGGATCTGCTCGGGGCTCTGGATGTCTCGGCAGACCTCCTGGGAAAGGCAGGAGAAGTTGTCCAGCAGTTCCCCCATGCATGCTTTCAGCTGATTCCTCTCTGACAACAGTTTCTCTTTCTCACACACCTGGACAGTACAGGAAATAAAGAGAAGGTTGGATCAAACCTGAGCTGGAGGACAGGAGGCCTCATTTTGGGAAGTTTTCCAGCATTATGACATAACTCATGAACGACTAGGTCAGGCTCTAGAAACTTAAAGATACACAACTAGGGAACCCAGATACGGGCTTCTGCCACATCTCCCATCTGAGCCGCCCAACCAGATAAGCTGCTGAGGCCAACACCTTTCCCAGGACATCCCTTCAGTCCTCTCCAAGGCCCAGGCAAACTGGCAAAATTGTCACCAATCAGAAAACTTCAGAGTCAATGTTTTGGTTTTCTGAAATTTGGGGTTTGTAGAGAGTTAAATGAAAAACTTTCAGTCCCAATCTTGTGATTGAAAATCTCCCCCAAATACATCAGGTTACCATTTTTAAAAGGCAAAAATCTACCATTCCAACTATATGACATTTTGAAAAAAGCAAAACTATGGAGACAGTAAAAAGATCTGTGGTTGCTGGGGTAAAGGGGGTTGAACAGGTGGAGCACAGGGGATTTGGGGGCAGTGAAACCACTCTATATGACACTATACTGGTGGACCCATGTCATTATACTTTGTCCAAACCCACAGAACGTACAACACTCAGAGTAAGCACTAATGTAAACTATGGACCTGGGTGATAATGATTTGTCAATGCATGTTCACTGACTGTAACACGTGTACCACTTTGTGGAGGATGTTGACGGTGGGGAAGGCTATGTGTGTGGGAACAGGGAACATTATGGGAACTCTCTGTATAGTGTGTTCAATTTTGCTGTGAACCTAAAACTCCTCCTAAAAAAGTAAGTCAGGCTGGGTGCAGTGGCTCACACCTGTAGTCCTAGCACTTTGGGAGGCCAAGTTGTGTGGATCACTTGAGCTCAGGAGTTTGAAACCAGCCTGGGCAACATGGCAAAACCCCTTCTCTATAAAAAAATACAAAAATTAGCCAGGTGTGATGGTACACACCTGTAGTTTCAGCTTCTTGGGAGGCTGAGCTGGGAGGATCACTTGTGTCCGGGTGGTAGAGGCTGCAGTGAGCTGAGGTGGTGCCACAACACTCACCCTGGGTGACAGAGCAGGACTCTGTACCCACCCCTAAAAAAAGTTTATTAAAAAAAAGAGAAAAAAAATGTCATCATCAATTTCCTATGGCTGCCTAAGATACGGAGTTTCATATGGAACCCAACATCAGCAGGCTCTCTGACCTTGGTAGCAGAGCAGATGGAACAGGAGTGACCCTCTCTAGGACAGCTGGGGAATGTGTAGTGGGTTTGGAGCAGCGATTCTCCTAGACTTGGGAAGGGAGAAGAGGAAGTATGGAGCCTGAATCCTTGCATACTAGCCCAAGGTTCTGAGATGTTCTTCTCCTTAAACAAAATCCTACACATGCTCCTGTGTTACTGAAATTCACCATCCCAACAGAGAGATGACCTCAGCAGCAGAGTAGAGTCTGATTAAGGTTTTACCATCAACATTTGTGGGAAAGGGGGCCAGGCATGGTAGCTCATGCCTGTAATCCCAGCACTTTGAGGGGGCTGAGGCAGGCAGGTCACTTGAGGTCAGGAGTTTGAGATCAGCCTGGCCAACATGGTGAAATCCCACCTCTACTAAAAATACAAAAAAATTAGCTGGGGGTGTTGGTGCATGCCTGTAATCCCAGCTACTCAGGAGGCTGAGGCAGAAGAATCATTTGAATCTGGGAGGTGGAGGTTGCAGTGAGCCAAGATCACACCCCTGCACTCCAGTCTGGGCGATAGAGCAAGGCTGTGTCTAAAAAAAAAAATGTGTGAGAATGAGGGGAGGAGATGGGGTTCCATGAGGCACACACAATGAAATGGAAGAAGAAAAGTGGCATCTGAAGCAGGATGAAGTCAGTTCTCACCAACTCTTTGCAAGCGCAGGCAGGAGGAAAGGATGAGAGAGAAAATGAAGAGGAGAGAGGGAGGAGCAGGCACGCGACACCCATGAGGAACAGGTCTTCAACATGGGAGCTGCACGTGCTGTAGCATGAATGCAGTCTGGCAGGCGGTGTGGGTGTGTGTCAGAAAGAGAGATTTGCACGGGGAAAGGGCACCTGCTAAAATATTTATAAATTTATCAAGAAAACATGTTTTAAAAATGAAAAATAAACAGATGTACAAGTGCAACTCTAGAGAAATACATTATGTGAGTTTGCAACAGCTGAGTGGCGGGTGTGTGGGAGACAGCGTGGGAGTGGGGAGTGAGTGCAGGGCGTGCTGGGGACTGGGCAGGGTGGGGCTGGGGAGAGGCAGAAGCTGCTCCGCCCACCAGGGCCATCCCTGCCAGGACACAGTATCCCCAGATAAGAAACAAAACACATCTGGGAGGTCTCCTTAGCTTACATGGGTGGCTGTGCAACCTGGAGCTCTCCCCTTTAAATACAGAAATCTGCCAAGTGAGGGGCAATACTGCCTGGATGCTGGGAGAGGAAGCCCAGGATCATTCTGCCACATTGCCCCGGCCAAAGCGCTGACCCCTCCAGGCCTACTCATCTGTTAAATGTTCCAGGTCACTTTCTAGGGGGAAGAAAATGAGGTGCTGCATGTGACAGCAGTAGGAAAGGCATTATAAATCATGCCTTGGTTAAAACCATGAAGCTCTAAGTCACAGATGTACATTGACAAGCATGTTCTCTTTCAGCACTGAAACACAGCATCTTATTTAAGGAGATGCCAAAAAGTGGTTGGAGAACTAGATGATGCTCTTTTGGTTTTTTAGTTGAAAAATGCTAGCAAAGTGCTTTAGATATGTCTTGTCTGTAGCTTAGATTTAATTTGTTCAGTATTGCAAAATTATACAAAGCAGAAAGTGAATTATCAAAACCAGGCATTCCTCCAATGTTGGTGATTGAAGTTATTTTACTACCTTAAGAGGAGTGCAGGGCACTATAGAGATGTGCCTAGGACCCTGTAGACTCACCCAGTGGACTTTACTACCTAAGCCCAGCAGGCTTTCAGAAGACCCGCACTCACAGCAGGAATGTTGTTTCCTTATGTGATTTAAATTAAATTTTGTTGTTTAACAAAATTAAACAACTTTAAATAAATATTTGAAAGGAAGAAGAAACTCATAATCCCCTGAACTGAACAGTCACAATGTCTAGTAAATTTTATGGCAACAGACATTTTCTGGGTGCCAGCAATGGGTCCAACACTGGATATTCAGAGATGATCAAGTCACTGTCCTTGTTCTTGAGGAACCTACAGTCGAGTACTGGGGGCTGGGGAGACAGACATATACAAAGATAACTCAAGACTAAGTGATAAACACTAAGCCAGAGGCAGATCAGGGTTCCATGGGCAGGTGCCCAGCCTAACTGGGGACTCAGGAAAGGGGCTTCCTAGAGAGGTATGCATAACCTGACTCATTCATTCATTTAGAGATGAGGTCTTGCTGTATTGCCCAGGCTAGTCTCAAACTTGTGGCCTCAAGTGATCCTCCTGCCTCAGCCTCCCAAAGCACTGTGATTACAGGTGTGAGCCATGGTGCCCAGCCATAACCTGACTCTTAAAGAACAAAGGAGACAGAAAAAGCAAAGGAGTGTCCAAGGCAGAGAGGAAATGGCATAGGCACAGCGCAGAGTTTGATTTTATCAGGGATCAAATCCTAGGAAGGGGGTGGATGGTGACACGGGAGGGGTAGCTACAGACTGGATCACAAAGGGCAGATGTCCTACTAAGAAGCTTGGACTTTCTTTTGTTGGTGATGGGAGCTACTGAACACAGACATTTTCCCTTCTTGGTGAGTGTCAAAAAAGAAAATGACCCTGAAGTCTAGGGCTCTCTTGATAACATATAATGTATCCTGTGCTTTTCTAACATGTCATCCTTGCACTTTGGTTCTCCTTGGGCTGCTGGCTCACCATGAGGTCAAGGAGTGCTGCAAACAGTCTGAGGAGCCACACTTAGATCATAACCACACCATGCAGGCTTCCTCCTCTTCTTCAGCCTGACACAGACATGGCACCTGATATGAGTTTCTGTTATTTGGCAGCATAAAGGTAGAGCTGAAGGAGGCTGAGTTGGTCACCTTCAAAGCAATAGTCAGGAGCCAGAGGACAACTGGATTTACTTTCTGTACCATATGGTTGCTTATTGAGGAGAAGCGGTGGGGGCACATAGCTCTGAGTATGGGGGAGCCTGGGAGACAGGAGTTTGTTTTCTGTGACAAAACACTCTCAGGCACAGGGATGACTATGACAGCCACCTTGAGGTAGAATTGCAAAAGAAAGGACCCTGGGGCTGCAAAGGATGCCATGATATCATCTCCTGAGCAACCGCCCCTCTGCAGGTAGGCATCCTATCTCTAATCCATTCTCTTCTGCCAGGAGGCAGGAGAAAGCAGTGGTACAAGTCACAATTTGGAATCAGACACCTTGGTTTGCATTCAAGTTCTACCAAGTACTGGGAAGTTACCCAACCCTTCTGCATTGTAGTTTCCTCCTCTGCAAATGGGGATAAAAGAGTACCTAAGTCATAGCATGAATGTGAGGATTAAATGGGATCATCCACAAAAACAGTTTAGAGGAATATCTGGTCCATAGATGCTCATACTTAACATCAGTTATTTATTTTTTTGAGACTGGGTCTCACTCTAACACCCAGGCTGGAGTGCACTGGCATGATCTCCACTCACTGCAATCTCTGCCTCCCAGGCTCAAGTGATTATCCTGCCTTAGCCTCCCAAGTAGCTGGGACTACAGGCATGCACCAGCATGCTCAGCTAATTTTTTGTATTTTAAGTAGAGATGGGGTTTCACTATGTTGGCCAGGCTGGCCTTTCAAAGTGCTAGGATCACAGGCGTGAACTACTGCACCTGGCCAACATCAGTTATTTTTACATGTTGAATGGAAAACAAAAAAGAACTACCTATATTTGAATAATGGCTGAAGGATATAAAATACTGACATACCATTACATACCTGCACACTTATCATGCACACACACACATACACACACACACACACACACACACAGGCACTGCTGATACAAAGCTATTTTTTTTTTTTGAGAAATTTGTTAAAAAATAAACCCAAACTTCCCCAAAGGGTGACTGTTCTACTTTTCCAACTTTCATTGTGGTTACTTTACATTGGTCTTGGTCACTTCAGGTTGCTGATCACAATGGATGGGTCAACTCACCAATTTGCGGATTTCACATTCTAAATTCTGAATACAGTCCAGTTTCCTCTTGCGGCAGCGCTGGGCCGCGATGCGGTTCTTGCTGCGCCGTCGGACATCATGAATGAACTCTAACTGTTCTGAGGTTAGCTTGTGCATCTTAATCATCATCTGGAAATCGTTCCTTGGAAGATCTGTGATTTGATCTACAGGAAAAGGAAGTTTTACCTGAAACCAAGAATAAAAGAAAATGATTAAGGCAGCTGGATTTTAATTCTGGCAGGTGGAACATCAAAAATGATAAAACCTTGTTTTTACAATGACCAAGTAATATGGAAACTACTGAAAGCAAGCAGTGATTATTTATTTCTTCTTTAAAGACAAATAAGATGTAATAATACCTGGGTAATCAAACACAGTAAGAACACACACACTGTATGGTTACTGTTTCTGAGATTTTTGAAGCAAATGGCATGAATAATATTGGAAAATGTGTCATTTTTCATTGATGCAGCACTTCTGTAAGAAGGATTAGTTGAAATGTACTTCTATAAGACCTACAGCCTAACTCAATAAAACAACATTTATAGGGAGATATCACATAAAGACACATCTAAAGCACCTGAATGAAGAGAGCTCCACATATCTTGAAGATGTTGGAGACACAAAAAACCCAATGTGATTCTTAGTTACAATAGCATATGGGAGATAGGAGGAGGTAACTTGGACAGGTTTCACCATCATGTACTAGGAGTCAGCAAAAACAACTTTCATCCTTCTCACCAGACATGAGACCTCAGGCAAGCTACTCCACCTCTCTGAGATTCAATTTCCTCACCTGAAAAATAGGGCATTTTTTTTTTTTTAGAATAAAAAGAGTGAAAGAGAGAAAGAAAGAGGACGATTTTAGAAAAAGAGAGAAAAGGAGAAAGAAACAGCAAAAGAAAGAAAAAAAGAATGAAAGAGAAAGAGGAAGAGATTTTAGAAAAAGAGAGAAAAGGAGAAAGAAAGAAACAGCAAAAGAAAGGAAAAAAGAATGAAAGAGGAAAGAGGAAGAGATTTTAGAAAACGAGAGAAAAGGAGAAAGAAAGAAACAGCAAAAGATAGAAAAAAAGAATGAAAGAGA